>VBVR01001325.1:0-31713 GCA_011638315.1 Tetramorium parvispinum | reverse complement strand
ATATATATATATATATATATATATATATATATTCGACGACATATTTATCTGGGGATTTTTAAACGATATCATACACGCGTGCACATAATCTCAGTCTGAATTTTAATGGCTATGCTATTTCACGATTGTTCTTATGACTCGTGCTATTTCATTGTGATAGTCACGGTGTCGATTAAATCCAATAATTAAATGCAATACGAACGGACGCACATAAATGTGCCGATTGAATCCGGCTAAGGTGCTGGGTTCAAACTTCCGGGGATATCTATATTTTCATACAGGAAAAAAAGCTACGCAGCCAATTATTCAAAATACACAGAGTAGCGCGAGGAAATCTAAGAAGCTCCGAGTGAAGTTGTAAAGTTTCTGAAGCTGCGCGTTCTGTCACGTGTGCTTTCAACGCCACTGCTCGAAATCACCTCGTACAGTCTTCCAATTCTCCGTAACCCATCGGTCTTACATCTTCACCGGCCGATTATTCTTAGGACGTTCTTGGCTAGCCAGGCCGAATCTAAGACCAGGCCGCATGCGTCGCGGCGCCTCGCCAATGCGTCTCGACTGGCGTCTAACGCTAGCTTAGGCGACTATGTTCCTTCAATAACGTTTCGAACCGCGAACGCTGCTGTTTGGCTTGATAGTGCCGCGCCATTCTGTTGTCCGGATAAACGCGGGAGCGAGGACGAGGATTAAAGAGAGAATAAAGCGGGAAAACGAGAGAAGAAAGTGACAAGTTCGGCTTTCGCTATCACGAAAACGCGAATATCGCGCGATTACTGCAAACCGGATACATAGGTACCATTTGTCGCTCCGGCTTATTCGCACGATACTCGTGTCGACGGATTCAGAGTGATTTCATTTAAATGTCGCCAGTAACGGGGACATTTTTGCGATATCCATTAGGTACGAACGATTAGCGAAATAGAATCGCGCGCGCGCGATCGCGACCAGCGCGAGCTGCGCGATCGATCGAAGCTATCGCGAATTATATGGAATCGCGTGAGAACAGATAATCGTTTCGCACTGAAACTTGCAGCGCCGAAAATAGATCGCTGCGTGCGAATGTTGATAGTTCCTAGAAGGAAATTCATTATGGCGATGAATTTAATTCGGCTGTCGCGGCACGCAAATTTATCATTTTAATTTCTATTTCGGGCGCGCGATTATTCATTGCTGCGGACACGTGAATAAATCGGCAAAATAAAAATATTGTTCGTATCCGGACAAGTAACTTTTGTCGCACAAAAGACTTACATTCAACATTACATGGAAGAAAATTGTTGAGAGTAAAATTGAAGAATTTTTCACGATTTTTTAAATAATTAATTACATCGCAGATCCTTTTTTTCTTTCTCTTTTTAATTTTTGCCTGTATTTTCATCGCGTCTGCCGGCCGGTGATCGTACCTTGCATTCAGCCCGGCGCAATGATGTCATCGTAAGAAAAGAATCGTTGTGCACAAGAGGCAACATTGACATCGAGAACTCTCAGGGTCACGTATTCTGAGAGCAATGTGACAAAATCGGCAAACGTATAATCGCCAAATTTTTGAACATTAAATTGAGAAATAATATATTGTAATGAAATTGAGTTTTCGAGTAGACCATGAAGAAGAAAATACGACAGATTATAATAAACTTGTAATTCTCCGTCCAAGAAATATGTCATCGTTGAGAAAAATAGATCGTCTTACGAATCGAAATTGTGTGCTTTCCTTCCGAAAGGACGATGACAGCATGCGAGTTCTTGGCAGATGACATCAACGTTTTAAATTATTCTTTGCGACTTACGTTTGATTATGCAATCGGCAGCAAAAAATCACGTAATTTACGCTAGTCTTATTTAAATAGAAGACTTTTCTGTATTTACTAAGAAAAATAAGAAAAAAAATTCTTTAGTGAATATTAATGAAAAATTATTATAGTGTTTCATTATAAAATTGAAGGACATTTTTATCTCTTTACTTTATTTGCTTCGATAAAAATATTAATATTCATAGTGTTCAAAAAAATAATAATATTTTATTTCGAGACGTGAACGTTTCGTGTCGACGCTAAATAAAATAATCGTTTCGTAAAATCGTGTAGCACCTTCTTCGAACAGTGTCTTCCTCGTGGTGTACCGCGAGTGGGAACAGTCGGCCAAACTCCCGTCGGTACATACTTCCTTCGTCTACTTTTAGCCAAGGCTGCCCCGACTGCGCGACTTCGCCTGGGATCGGGCCAGCCGAAGCCACAGGCGACACGCATTTCCGATTCTAAATTCGTCTCACCTCACCGCGAATGATCGTTTAAGGCCACTGATCGTTCCATAAAATTTTTTCCACGTGGCACTTTAATATATTGTAACATGTTCACATCGAAGATATATCTGCTTATCGGAATAATATTTCAATGAGTTGTGTACTACATGCGTGTATAAGATATTATAGTTAATGATAAGAATAATTTTTGATAATATAATTTTGATTAATCAGTATCATTTTATTCATTTATTTAATAAGCAATTTAATTTAGCCATTATATTATTTTTTCGTGCAATTGATATTACTTCTTGCTTAAGAGGAATATAATATTACAGAGACAAAAGTATTTTAATTTCAAACATTAAGCGATATATATCGAGCTTGGTTTTCTCTCCAATTGCCAATCTTCCCTCAAATGTCTAAATGTATTTGCAAAAAAATTCAATGCGTTTGTATGATAAAAGCGTATTTCTAAGAGCCGCACTCTGACTACTACGAATGGCTCTTTCAAAGCGTCACCGTGCGAATCGTCCTTTTAGACTCGTCGGCTCGCTTCGTGGGAAGTCCGAGAAGGCGAGCGAGGATCTGGAGGCGCTCGAGAACATCGAGCGTGAGATCGAGCGCCTGCGAAAGCGGCTGAACGAGGCGCGCGAGAGCGCGTCGAACTTGTACGTTTACGGCGTCGATCAGGACGCGACCGAGGCTGAGCTGGGCGAGCTGCGCTCGCAGGTCGAGGACCTCGTCGACACCGCCAAGAAGTTCTCAGGAAACATTAAGGCGCGGTACCAAGCTAGCCAGCAGCTAGTACCAAGTGACATTACCCAGCATCTGACCGCGCTCGAGCTCTGCGCCGAGGCGACGGCGCAAACGATGGAGGAGAAGCAGAGGGAGCAGAAGCGTGCCAGGACCGTCCGGTCGGACTACCTCACCGACGTAGACGAGGTGCAGGCATGGATCCGCCAGGCCGAGCTCAAGGTACAGGACAGATCGGTCGAGCCGGCCGTCCTCCGGGAGCACCTCAGACAGATACAGAACGAGCTGGGCACGATTAGCGACAAGCTCGAACGACTGACGAGGAACGGGCAAACCATCGTCAAGAACACGAGGGACGACGCCGAGAGGGAGCTGATCAACAGCACGATCAGCAATCTCACCGAACAGCTGGCGCAGGTCAGGAGCTGGCTGGAGGAGAAGAAGCAGATCGTGGGCGACACTCTGGACGCCTGGCAGAGGTTCCTCACGCTCTACGAGGCCGTCAAGGCGTGGACGGAGGAGAAGAGACAGTTCCTAGTCGAACCACTGAAGCTCAGCACTCTCGTGCAAGCCAGGCAGAGACTGCACGAATACTCGGTACGTGAGATGGAACGTCAGTTTTTTCCGTTCGCGTTCTGAGATCCGCGACCAACGTTCCGCTGAAACTTCCTTCATTTTGTAGACGGCAGTCAAGAGCTGCAAGCAGGTGAATAAGAATCTCAGTGATATGGGCAGAGAATTGGAGCATATCGGTCAGGTAACCAGCGTAGGCGATTTACCGGAGAAGCTGGCCGAGGCGGAAGAGGGCAAGGTTCAGGTCGAGGGTCAGCTGTTGGAAAGGGTTAGTGAATAGGTTCCTTCGATGGAAGTTTAAGCTATTGTTAGTCGATTATCGAAAATCTCCCCCTCCCCCTCCGTATTGCAGAACGCATTGCTGCAAGAAGCCAGCGAAGAGTGGGAGCAATGCGAGAGGAAGATGAAGGACGTGCGGAGCTGGATGGAGAAGGCCAGGCAGACGCTGGAGCTGCCGCAGAATAAGAAGAAACCGCTGCGCGATCAGCACGCCATTCGCGAGAAAATGCTCAGCGACATCGCGATTCAGAAGACAAAGATCACGATCTCGGTGGAGAAGCTCGAGGTGCACTTCAGGTCCGGCATCGTCGGCGACAATCGGGTGAAGGACACCGCCGACGATCTGATCACCGAGCTCAACTCTCTTCACAGCACCGTCAAAGAACAGACGATCGCTCTAGAAGCCTGTTTAGCGCAGATAGATCAGTATCAGCAGGTTAGCGGAATGGGAAAAGCGGCGTTCAGCCTTCAGGCTGCGATGAGCATGATATTCTTCTTCTTCTTCCTCTTCCGTATCCGAGCGAGATTGTCTTGTTTCCGTTTCAGGAGATTCAACAGTTGAGGCAGCACATTGTGCAGGTGGAGCAACAGCTGAGGACGGTGCTCAGTCCAACGTACCTGCCGAATGACCGAGAGAAGGCTCTGCAAGAGCAACAGGTAGGCATAAACCTTCTTTCCCTGACTTTCTTATCACCTGCACAAGCGCGCTGAAGCAGCAATTGATTTTTGCATTTGCTCGATACCAACTCAAAATACCACCACCAGAAGAACGCGTTACTCTGTTGCTCTATGAATTGCCATATCGCGCGACTGTCGGGGGTAGTTTTCTGCGTTTTCGGGCGCGATTAAGCAAATGTCTCTTGTCATTTGAGTGATTCTCGCGCGACTAGAACGCACGTGATCTATAACTAACCGTCGATCGAGCCACTATTAACCACATATAATTACAATTAACTTTCTTGTAGTTATTTGCCATTTTTCGTCTACTCTTGCCATATCAAAAATAAGAATTACTCTTTGATATGAGCAAATTTCACAAATTGAGATTATTAACGAATAAAATTAATTATTTTACTATAACGTAAAATGGAAACATGGCCAATAATTATGTAACTATAAGCATGACTAACAGTGGAAACATCTTCTTAAATTATAGAGATATTATTAATCAAATTGCAATCATATATTTTGTTTTAAAAATATTTATAATTATTAAAACGATTAATTCAAGATGTTTCCACCGCTTGTATTATACATCTATCTTTTATCCTGTATCCCAACTTTTTTTTCTACGTGCGTATCTTATTTTTGTATTTTCATGCGTCAAAATTTCGAGTATACCAGCATTATTTCTCACCGAGAATTTAATTCGTTAACTGCTATTTATTCTTAATAGCAGTTGATTTTCAAATTAAATTATCGATTCAACGGATAAATCTAATTCTAAGCTATTCGGTATTTTATTGTCAAAATAACCACATCATCTGCTAATATTTATTAAAATCACCTGTCCTGTACTTTTTACAGCGAACACAAGAACGCGGATTGATAATTAATGTAAGATAATTAATGAATTGAAATAAATGTAAGAATAAGTGTTTATCTCTCATTCTTTCTCTCATTGTGCGAGATTGACATATATTCGCGAATTGGAAATCGAAATCTCGAAAGTTTCTGATCTCGTGTTCATCATGGTGGTATACCGCTTACGGGGTTACTGGTTGGTATCATGTTCTAACTATGTTGTTTCCGTTCTCCTTCTCTCACATTTGCCCAAACGTACACATATATAGTCTATTCCTCGTACGTATCCTAGTTCTTAAGATCACTTAACTCTGCGAAATTCTTGTATTATCGTTTCTAAAGGGGATTACTTGATTTTGTTTGTTTTCTGTGTTTCTTTTTTCTGGGTTTTTATCGTTTAACTGTCTCACTTATCACGCGTGTATGTACATCGCTACATCTTCGTATATATATGCTCACACGTGTATATGTATATTATATACATATCTCTCTCTTTACATACATATCTCTGCCCATGTGTGCGCGCGTGTATGTTACGTAATAAGCAATCACGCACATACGCCACTTACGTTTTAGAATGAAAGACCACGTAGCAAAACGCGAAGTACAGTCGCACAATCACGTAAAGCGTGTCATGCACCGTTCACACATACGCATCCCTTACGTGATCTTTGGATCTTTACGACTTAGACTCTTGCAATTCAGAAAAAAAACGTATACGTAAGCCAAATGGGAAAATCAAGTGACCTCCGATGTCGAGGCGCGTGCCGAGACCATGCGAGACACGCAGATGGAGTGCCGATATTCTTTTTTTTTCTTCTTAACAATAATATGCGTTAATTTCTGTTTATTATTATTTTATTGCATTTCATTTTTTTACCAGTTGTTTCATTTATGAATTTTTCTTTGCTATGTCCCTTACCTCTTCACCCCCCCTTGTCATCTCCAACGATTGCCTGTGCTACTTTATCTGCCACCATCATGTCCTCCCATCGCGATCTACGTCGTTATCGTTATCTCGACCTTCCTGCGATCATTGTCGTCTGTGTCGTCCATGTTGTCGGGATCGTCATCTTTTCGTTCGTCATTCGTCATCTTTGATTCTTTCGAGGTCTGCGTTCCTCTTTCTATCTCAACGTCTCCTTCATCGAAACCATTACGACCTAACCGTCCTAATTCCGTCCCTCTCGCTCGTTCGACGTGTTAACGCTTTCTCGATTTGCACTCGCAATATTCGCGCGCGCGCGCAATCAGATCTACCGTGAGAAAATCAAATCCTTGCAAAGTAAAATCCAGGCGCGCACCGAAAGGTCTAAGCTGCTCGTGCAGCGAGGCACGCCAGACTTGGAGCCCTTGGAGCCATGACAATAGAGATTTACCCCCGTTGAACGAGTCCGGCTCTCGTTGTCGTTATCTTTGCTTGTTAGCTTCGCGAATAAAAAGTTACGCTCGTCTAGCTTCAGTTCTGTTAATCCTTACTCGCTACTGTCGATGAATAACGACGATGATGAGCCGCCGCGTGTCAAATTACACGTGCGAAACGAAGGCAATATTAACGATAAAGGCGAAAAAAAAGAATATAAAGTGAGATCCGTTCTCGTCCTCATCATCGACGTTCCTCGATGAAATCGATAAAACGACTTTGTTTTTAGTACCACGTAACTTTTCTAAGTAAGTTTTTATCGAGCACTGATTTTCTAGTAGACACTCTAATAAGATTGTGGTCGCGATCACGTTACCATGTATGAGCGCGCGTCTCTCGTCCTAAATATCTGTGCCTAAACAGCCACATGACACGACTGAGTAAAGAAAATAAAAGGCCCCGTTTACTGTCAATCGACAATTCAAGTATACATTCATTTACGAAACCCACTCATATCTTACTTACATACGCAGAGAGAGGTTTTTCGATATATATTCCAATGCGACCCGCTCAAGCGAAACCTTGGCTTAAAAAAAAACGATACCGCTCCCCCATCCCACGATGAATGTAAAGAGACTCCTGAAAATTGACATAGTGTATGTATTCCATTGCTGTGCCTTGGCTGACCTTCCGCGCCGGATAAAGCAGAGCCTGCGACAACGGGTGGAGGATTGGATGCAACGCAGCAAGGCACTGGTGGAACAGATACAAGAGGTGGATCCATACTACGTACCCACCAACGAGTACCGGTTCACAGGCCAAGCCTCGTACGCCGACATCGCGGCCGGGCGTACCAATAGTCCAAGCTCGAGAAACTGTAGCCCGTACAGGCAGCAACGGGAGGCCACTCCTCCCACGATGACCGCGCAAGTGTTGCGACCCGCGGTCACGCGCGCACAAAAGTCGACTGTGAAGTACCCCCCGTCGTTGGACGAAGCGCAAGTCTTGAAAACGCAAACTCAGGAAAGTGACGTGAGCACGAACAAGCCGCGAGCCGAGACGCGCGTGCAGAGGACGGACAGTCGAGGCACGCTCGACGCGGAAGAATGTCAGCAAGATATACTCGAAGTCATTGTCGAGTCGTCCGTACCACGTCGAGGACGATCGCCCACGCGCAAGACAGGCTCGTCCAAAACGAAAACACCCGAAACGACGGTGGATCAGCAGGAAGAAGTCGACAGTTCTCGTCCTGACGCGAGTTCCAAGCAGGAAACGCAAACGGAGCCCGCGAGGAGCACTCTGGCACCGCGCGAGGAGCGACGAGGACGTTCGCCCAGTCCCATGTGGGTTCCCGGTTCGACCTCTTACGCCGACATCCTCCGCGGATGCGCGCAGACGGCGCAGGTCAGCACCGCTCCTGCACAACCGCCCAGGCAAAAGATGGTTTCCTTATCCGGAGACTCGCGACGCGGTCGGGGAGTCGAAGTTCCCCGCGCGGAACAAGTCGCAGTGGACGTCAACAAGTCCCAGCAACAAGTCACGGAGGTCCAGCAGGAGGTACAGGTGGAGGACGTGCAGATCGCAGAGGCCTACTGTCAATCCGCTGAAATTTCCACGGAGAAGGCGGAGGATCAGAGCTACGACGAGACTGAGCTGACCAATTGGGCCGACGAGGCCCTGCAGGATTACAATGTACTGCAGCACGTGAAGCCTTACGAGAACGTGCCGAGACAGCCGCAAACGACGGAGATCTATGACTACATGATGCCGGAGACGATGCCGGAGCTGGTAGGTTTCATCGGGTCTCATCTCGGGGCGTATCCAGTGAGTTCGTACGTTTACGCGTCGTCCGGTCATCATCAGCAAGTGCAGCAGCTCGACACGATGAATTTGAATCCTTACAACAACGGTTCTTTGACTTACGCGCCGGAGCATTACGTCGCGCAAACCACGTACCTTTCCGCGTCGGATATTTATCAGCAGACTCCGATGCAGCAGCCAGTTGCTGATATGAGACACGCGACTGCGATGTTGATGGAGAAACCCGTTGAAGTGCCGGGAGTTAAAGAACCTGACCTTTCCACAGACGCAATCGCGACTGAACGTGTCGAAAAGCCTGAACAGCAAAAATCTGTTAATGTCTCGAATGTAGAAACCTCCACAACGAATAAAGAGGGAAAAAATGTGGAGACCAAAGGGCAAACCTTTTCGTACGCACAAATACTCTCGCACGGACTCAGTTCGCGTGTTACTTCGTCACGAGTCGCGAGCGAATCGTCAGCCGCGAATTATCCCAGTAAAGAGCGTTCTAGTTCGCCGAAAGAGTCGCTCGAGTTATCGTCTCGTGAATTATCGCCATTGCAGGAACCGAAATTCGAGCAAGATCCGCAGTCATTCGCGGTTACGATCGAAGAATCTAAACAATCTAAAGAAAATGATTGGGACACGATGAAGAAACGAGAGATCAAAATGAGGCAACAGCAACCGAATGATAAAACCAAACAAACGGATGAGAGAAAATCTCGAAAGCCTATCGATAAAACGAAGGAGAAGCAAAAGAAAGAAAAATTAAGTCCGCTGAAGCAATTGGAAGCGCAAGACGAACCCATTTCTGACAAAATTATCGATAGTTCAGTCCAAAAGGAGGAGAAACCGGTGCAGCAAGAAAAGCCAGCAGTCGATTTAGTAGACGCAAATCCATCGCAAGAAAAGAAACGCAGACAAAAGAAGAAGAAAGTCGATAAATCCGTAGGAGATGAAATTGACAAAGCACTTAAAGAAATCGAGGATATGGATAAACAGAAAACAAGATCTCAGAAAGACAAGCCTAAAGAGCAGAATAAAGAACAAATCAAACCTCGAGATTCTGTTGGCGAAATGGAAAAATGTAAAGATGAAGTTGACAAGAAACAAAGCAAATCCAACGAGAAATCCAAAAAATCAGGAAAATCTAAAGAACTAACAAAGGTCAAAGAAACCACGTCTGTGGAACGTGCCACATTGCCAAGTCAAATTAAAGCGAGCGATCAAAGCATTTTAAAAGATAACGCGGAAGATAAAGAAAATACGAAAGACGCGAAAGTTTCAGATACTAAAAATGAAGAAGAAGATGTCCAAAAACAAATTTCCAAGGAAACGTTGAAAATAGATAATGTTCAAAGTAATTCTGACAAACCCGACGCTACAATAAAATGTAAGAACAAAACTGACAAATATGCAAAGACCAAGGAACGAAGCAGAGAAACTTCGGAGAATAAAGTCCCGGAACAGTCGGATGTTTTAAGTAATGAGAAAAAGGATAAAATAAATATTGTTGACGAAACCAATGTAAAAGAGACTGTAAAATCAGCTACTCAAAAGATCGAATTAGAAAATACAAATGAGAAGACAAATACAAAGGTTGAAGGTACAAGAAAACATAAAGATGTTTCAAAAAAAGAAAAGAACGAGACAAAATCAAAAGAATTGAAGCTAGAAGCTGAAAACAGTAATATAAATCAAGAGCAGCTCGATGTCAAAGGAATAATCGAAGATAAATCTGTAGAATCGATTAAACCGCTGACTGAAAGTAAAGATTTTGATTCAAAGGCGCTTGATGTTACAAAAATCATTACTGACGTGAACGAAAACACAAAAAGTAAAAGCAATTCTCGAAAGAGAGACAAAGCTTCTAAAAGTAAAATAAAAACTGAAGTCGCAATCGATATGTCATCGATCATTACGACAAGCAAAGTTCTGGATGAGATTAAAATAAATGGTACAGAAAAATACGATATTCCAAAATCAGAACAAATGACCGATGAAGCTAAAATTGCAGAGGCAGCAGTAAGTAAGGAAATTCCAAAAGAAATTGAATTGTTACCTAAGTCAGTTCAACAAATGGCACAGGAAAATATACAAATTGATATTAAGTATAAAAACGATGAAACAAATGATTCAACTGGAGCTAAAGAATTGATAGAAAACAAAGAAGTAAAGTACCAAACGAATACCAAATTAGAAGCGGAAAGTACGAGAAAAAATTTAGAGATCACGGATGCAACAAATGAGAAAGAAGCTATTAATAGTAATACAAAGACAATTGAGAAAACTGAAAAACGAGAAGTAGAGAAATGTCAGACGAAAATAACGAAACAGAAAAAATCCGAAAAAGCAAAGTCTAATGTTCAGGATAAAAATAGAAGAAAAGAAGATAACACTGAAAAATCGCAGTTTGTTGAGGATAAATCTGTTGGAAAGAAAGATGAGCCTGTCATCGAATCTTTAATTGCGCCTGCGACAGAAACTGCCGTTCAAGAACAATCTATGGAAAAAGCCAATTTGATTGAGCAACATGTGTCAGTGCCTAATAGCAGCTGTCTTCATGAATCAAAAACAGACGCCGAAAATAACCGGGGCATTAAAATAGATGAGAGAGAAGATATAGCACTCGGCCAAGTTAATAAATGCGCGCCAGAAACTGTTCCTAAAAGTAAGAAAAAGGGCAAATCAAGAGACAAAGCTGCTATTCAATCTACTGCGTCGATATACGACACAAAATCTACGGAAAATTCTAAAAAGGATGTAGTTGAGATCACAGCATCTGCAATAGAGTTAGTTACATCGACAAACGGAGCAGTACCTCGCAACGAAACGAAGCTTCCTAAAGATGATGCTAAATTAGACGTAGCTTCAACAGTTCGTCAACCGGAAACAAATTTAGGTATTTCCGCGGCATCTAAAAATGTTGAAATTATTTCTACTACAGAAATACTTTCTAAAGAATCTGAAATTATTTCAGAAATAAGTAACACCGCTATGGACACGAAAGAAAAGAATCAGAGTATTAAACACGGGAAACTCGGTCATCGTCAAGAAGCAATTATTAAGAACGAAGACACAAAGACTGACTTAAACAGTAAAGACATTGAAAAATCGAAAGATGTGCTACCCAAGGAAAAGACATCGAAACGCACAAAGAAAAAAGGCCTATCTTCTAAGCCTACAGTTGAGCAAACGAAAAAATCTTCTTCCTTCGATAAGTTCCAAGAAGAAACTTCGAAGCTCACAATTAGTCCTATCGAAGAAAAGTTCAATAAAAATTTATCGCCTCTTGATAATGTCAATATCGAAAAGACTGAAGAATCACCGAAAACGGACGAAGCTAAAACCGAATTTGATTCTAAAGTTTCCAACGATTCGCTCGACAAAGCTCAAGTACACGAGAAACGCACGGATGAGACACAAAATAATAATTTGGAATCGGAACCGTCTTCGACAGGGAAGGCTTTGATTATAGAGAAAATGGTCACTACCGTAACGACCATCACCAGCGTTCCAGGATCGGTGAAGGTTAAGCCACCCGACGTCAGGTCCGTCAAGTCGGTAGAGATTTTAGAGAACATACCCCTTCCCAAAATCGTAGGTTCCAAAGTTACCGAATTGATCACTTTGCGTCCTGAAACCGTAGAGGCTAGTCTTACCACTACTTACGCTAGGGTACCGGGCGATTCTCTCGTTAGCAGTAATTCAGCGCAATCTGATCGGGCAGCGATTTCACAAGAAGTAGGTTTAACTTCCGCGAGTTCCACCGGGAATTTCGTGATAGACGACGAATCGGCCTTATTCGGTAGCGTGCGAGATAGAAGGATTTGTCCGCGCATTTCAGAGAATCGCGATAAGTCAAAGAAGTCCCCGCCGATCGCCGCGCCTGAGAAAGAGAAAGAAGAACTTACCACTCAATTAAGCGATAACGTGGAAGGACTGAGAGATCAATTAAAGGTAGAAGTTCCTGAAGAAAAACACGAGAACAATAATATGATAAAAGAAAACACTATTATGACAACGACGTCAGGAATTATCGCTATGGATACTATTTCACAAAATGACAATATTATAGAAAGTCAAGATATTAATAATTCTGTTAAAAATGATAATATTGTATTAAGTGATAACGCTAATCAAGTCGATTCAAATATTCTAATTGAAGAGAAGGATAAACGCATGGATGAAGACAATGTCGATAGAATAGCCGAGGATGTTAGAGAAGCAGTAGATGAAAAAATAGAATTTGATACGAAATGTGCGAAAGAAATACCCGAAAGTACGAAAACAAAAATGCAAATAGTGCCTGAACATTTATTAGAGCTTATTAAACCTTATGCCATAGATCGTCATGCTTACAATACTGCAGAAAGTAATTTGTACCGTTATTTCAAAGTCGTCAAAGTAGTAAAGGAGCCACAGTCGCCTGCTGTTAAAGAACAGACGAGACCTGAGAGCATAGAGAGAATTGTACAAGAATCGGTGATGAAACCTGTTAAATCAGAGAGCCAAGAAATGCACGAGGTCGATAACAGAAGACATGCTCTTATCACAGAGGCGCCAAAGTATCCGATCGCCAGTTTCTACGAATTCGAGTCGCAGTGGGTTAAAATGAAATTCATTCCTGAAAAATCTGTGTCTGTTTCTTCTGATGATTCTGAAATATCTGTAAAAACCGCAATAGAGGTAGAAAAACGAATTGAAGAAAAGGAAACAGTGTCTGATCTGATCAAAGATACAACTGTGAATAACGTAGAGAAAATTAAAACAATCGAAACAGATGATAATAAAGATGAAAAACCAAGGTATTTACAACAATCCGTGCACTTAGTTTCTGACAATTCCTGGATGAATATTTTGGACGAGTCAATGGTGATTGAGGACGATTTTGATGATACATTTAATCCAGAAGAAAATTTTGTTAATGAAACAATAAATGAAAAATTGACGGATGTCGAAAGTCAAGGTCCGACGAATGAAGTAGAGATGAAAGATAAACAATTACCTGAAGTTACTTCTGAGGTTTCAGAAATTCCATGCACAAAATCGGTTGAAGAAATTCAGGAACCGGCTGTAACATTAGTTAGCACGTTTGCCAATAATATACCACTTGATGTAATAGATTCAAGTAATATTACTAGCGATTTAATATCACAGGCAGTTAAAGAATTAAATGTTTCTGTTGAACAATCCACGAAAAAAATCAGTGATAATCAGTTGACAGATGTTGGAGCAACAACAAATGCAAATGTACAAGCAGACGAAACTATTATGAAAAATAATGAAATCGAGCAAGAAATGTTGGAAGTTAAAACAACGCCAACAAAGACATCATCTGTACACCTAGAGTCCGATGATGCTTGGATGGCTCTTCTTGAAGAAGAAATAATAATTGACGATGATTTTGACGAGCTGGAAACAGAAATAGTAAAAGACGATCAAATTAAAAAAAGTGAAAAAGGGAGTGAAAAGAGAGAGATTAAACAACAGGAGAAAGCAATCGAAGAGGAAAAATTAATTATTGAAAAACAAGAAGAGAAAATTGAGCTGAAAGAGCCAATTATTGAAGAACAAGAAAAAAAAGTTCAAAAACAAACAATAATTGCAAAATCAGGAGAAGAAATTCAAGAGAAAGTAATTGAAGAACTTAAAGAAATTGAGACGAAAGAGCCAAAAACTGAAGTTTTAAATAATACATCTCTAATGGAAATTGCTGTAAAGGATGAATATCATACTAGCCTAAAAGATATTCAAAATGAAATTTTATGTACGGATGAAAAGCAAAGCGACAGAATAAAAAATCAATCGAAGAAAAAGAAGGAACAAAAATATGTTAAAGCCATAAAGACTAAAGATCAAGCGAAGACTAAAACTGCAAAGAAGCAAAGCGACGTAGAAAGTAAAACAGACATTATTAAAACCGATTTATCATCGTTACAAAGTAATTTGGAAGAACATAAAACGTTGGAAACTGATACTAAAATAAAAGAAGCAGAAATATCTTTGTCAGCAGATGAAAAAGCTGAATTTCACGATGATAAATCATCAAAACTTCTCTCAGACGAATCTACATCAAAACCAAAGTCGCAAGATACGATTGAAGAAGAGTGTGAAAAGCCGAAACGTGAAGAACGAAAGGTGAAATCTGATAAGAAATCCAAAAAACAAAACCAGAAATCTGAAATTACCCTTAAAGAGAAATCAGCAACGGCCAAACGCGACGGTAACATAAAGAAAGACGATAATATTGTGCTCTCCACAGCGACAGAAATCGAACCGGATACGTTTGAAACGTCATCGCTTGTGCAAAAGGAGTCAAAGGATGACGTGCCTAAATACGATACTCGATTAAATCCGAATGCCAAATCGTGGGCAGCTGTCGTTGGTACAAGAGGTATAACAGAAACAACTGTTATTTCGAAAGATGGTTCTTTGAGTACTCTGATATCTATTACCAGTCAAGATACAAACGACAACGTTACGAATATTATAAAACAATCGGAAGCGCCGATTGTTCACGATTCAAGCGAAATTCCATCAAAAGAAGAAACACTCTCGGTGCAGTCACCTTCGTTAGAATTAAAAGTGAATGAAAATGTCAAGCCGTTCGCGGAGAAATCTACTGTACCGTCGAATCAGCTTAAAGAAGGCAATAAATCTTACGCGCAAGTCACAGCTTCTTCCCGAAGGATTTCTCCTCAGACTTCTCAAGAAGAAATGTATTTAGTCAAACCTATTCCATTAAAGACTGATTATTTAGCGATTAATGTAAAAACACCGGAAGTGGGCGAAGATTTTAGCACAGAGAAATTGCAAAGTCCAGAACAGAATGACAAATACGTAGATGAAATGATAGTGGAACAATCGTCTGATCAAGCAGTTACTTCAAATCTCGTTTCTCAAGAAGAATCTATTCCTTGGGTAGAAGAAGTGGAAAAAGAATCATTGGCCGCTTCGACTGTCTCTGCCAGTTCTATCAATACGACAGATAACGAAACATGCGCAAAACAGGAAAATACATGGGCTGCAATAGTTGGTAAGAAATCCGTAGAATCATCAGAAAGTAACGATATTTCTAATCTCGAACAAAATCTCCCTAAATCAGAACAGACTGTGGAGCAATCGACTCCGACGCAGGTCCAGATTTACGTTGAGGAGGCTCCTAAACAAGAGCCTATAGAGAATTTAGTTCAGGTGGATGAACAAGGTTTCATGGAATTTGTTAATCGGAAGGAATTACGCTCTAGACGTTCTCGATCGCGTTCTCGAAGTGCTAGGCGAGATAACAAACGTGCAATTGCAGAAAACTCAAATTCGATTAAAAACAAAGAAATTAAAACCGTAGATGTAAAATCTGAAAGTAGCGAAAATATTAAAGCCAAGGAAGAGATTGAAAATAAGACTAAGCAGACTGTACAAAAGCATGACGATGAGCGAAAAATAGTTGACGAAAGAGATGAATTGGTAAGAATTATTAAAGAAGAAAATACTAAATCATCTAAAAAGGCACATGCATCTAAAAATAAAGATAAAGACAAGAAAAATGATTTGAACGAACGAAACGATAAAAGTGAGGTGCAGTTTACAGAAAATAAAATTCATAATACTGAGAGTCAAGAAATCAAACCCGAATTAGATATAACACTTAAAGGTAAAAAGAATAAATCGAAGAAGAACAAGTCTAGTAAAGATAACGCGAAACAGCAGGCTGAAGTTAATGAACAAGAAGAATTAAAACATGTCGAAAAATCAAGAGAGGATAAAAAATCTGCAAATGAGAACGAAATAGAAAATAATAAAATTCAACCAGAAAATATCGAAGATGGATCAACAACAAAAGGAACAAAATCAATTGAAGATGTAGAACAATCGCAAGATAATAAATGTAAAGATGTGGAAGCACTACCGATTATAGACAATCGATCGATAAATCAAGACAATGCTACGAAATCTAAGAAGAAGAAAAATAAAAAGGGAAAACTCGTAATTGAACAACTAATTGAAAATACTTCTGATATCGATAAAAAATCTGTTACAGCTGAAGATTTGGAAGAAAAAATAGAACCAGTAGAATCAAAATTAGATGAAGTGAAAATGAAACTCGAAGAAGCAATTATTACAGATGTACCTCCAAAGACCGGAGAAATTCCAACAGAGATAATTAACGAACAAGAAAATATTAAGGAGATTATGAATGTTGAAACAGAAAAAGAAGGCACTGAACGGAAAATGGTAGTTGACGAATCAAAAAATACAGTGGAATATGAAAAACCTTATTTGGAAAAAGAAGCAGAAAAAAATGTGATGGAAGAAGAAGAAATTCCTAAACTCACGAAAGTAGAAAAACGAAAACAGAAGAAAAAAGTAAAAATTGCCCAAAGCAAATCTGATTTGTCCGACGATACGAATAGCGTCGAAAATATTAAAACTAAAGAAACAGTTAAAATAACAGAAGAAACCATAAATACTGTGCCATTGAAAGATAAAATAGATGAGACATTTGCACTAGAAAAGAATGTTAAACCAATAATACAATCTGTACAAATGGAAACTGAAAAACCTTTGGAAAAGTCGGAAGCAGTAAATGAAAATGAAATTTCACTTCCACAAATAACTCCAATAGAAGACAAACAAAAAGCCAAAAGCAAATCCAAATCGAAGAAAGAGAAACGACAACAAGATGATAAAACCAAGTCTCAAATTACAACGATACTTACAGCTGACTCTAAGGAAATCGAAACTCTACCTACTGAAGGAAACACTGAGATTATAAATTTGTCTAAAGACATAATAGTTTGCGATACTATACAGAAAAAAGAGAATATCGAAGATCAAATATTAGATGATAAACTGGCTTTACAATCTCCAAAGGACACAATTGACAAGTACGATTTCTCTGTTACCGCGGAAACAATCACGCAAGAAGATATTAAAGAACCATTTGTGTCTCCCACAGAAAATGAAATAGATAAAGAACTAATTACAATTAAAGATTCGCTGCCATCCGAAAAGAATAAAGAAAAACAGAAATCCTCGAAGAGACAGAATATTAACGCTGAAGAATCTCAGCAACAGAAAGATTCAATCAAATTTAGCTCAAAAGAAGATGTCAGTATTACAGACAAAACTGTATCAACTGCAAATGAAACAATTCATGTAACTAACAAAGAAACAGAACCTAGCGTTGACTTTATAAAGGAAGAAATAAATAATATTGTTTCAATGGAATTTGCGAAAAAACTTGAAATATCCAACGGAGAAGAAGAAATAAAGAATAAACATGAAGAACAAGTAGAAACAAATGATGCTGCAAAATTAACAATAAATTCGGAGAAGATAGAAATAAATGAACAGATTATTGATCAAAAAGGAAATGTTCCCGAAAAAATATCCATCGATCATGTCATTTTGACAGAAAAAATTGAATTACCTCAAACCGAAGAATCGCATCCTAAACCTGATGATACTTTGAATATCAAAGAAATAGAATCAGTATTAATATCAGAAAAAACAAACTCTTCGTCCGATAAAATCGAGATGGACACGTCCGCTCCAATTAATCACGTTTCTAAGCGAGCAGAGTCATCGTGTGACTCGGCAAGTGCAATCATAAAACATTCTCCACCGTCAGATAAATTATCTTCAACTGTGCAACAGTCCTTCGAAGACGTGGACAAGATAAAGCGCGTCACAAGCGTCGAAGAAGGCTCCGATCTCTCGATCGAGCGTCCCAAATCCAAAGTACAGTTCTATATAGCGGACGAGATCTTAGTTCTGAATCCCGACCGACGGAAAAATGTCCCGCCGACGTCCCTCCTGCAGGAGCAACCCACCACCAACCTGCCTACCTCATGGTTTCTGTCCATTGACGATGGTTTCTGGCCCGCTAAACGAGACTATCACGAAGCCGAGCGAAATTACTTCGAGAGCTTAGCCTTGCAAACGAAAAACAATCCCTCGCGCGATAGTAAACGCGATTTCGACGATCATCATCGTTCCCGAGATCGCGACGACGACAATTCGGGTGACGGTGGCGGTAGGTCACGAGAGTCTCGCGGAAACTCGCATTCCCTCTTGGGCGCACCCCAAACGGAACGTATGATAGCCGATCTACCCGGTGGCATGTGTAGCTGGAGCGACTATAGCACCTATCTGTCGAGCGAGAGCGAGCGGACAGTGGATCACAGTCTACCACTCGGCACGAACGAGGATCCAACGTTCGACTCGGGTTTATCTTTGGATTACTCGTTGCCGAGCGATGTCCAGTCATCGTCTCCCGAGTTCCCCCCGTTGTCCACTCCCACCCGTGATCCGCAGACCGAGTCGCGCATGAAGTCCCTTACTGACGCCGAGATCACCCCGAGGGAATGTCCCACTGTCACTTCATCGAGTAACTTCCAAAGTCCCGATCGTCCCGGCACTTGCACCAGCTCGCCGACCTTTGCCCATCTTCGTCCACAATCCAAACTGCATTTAGGTAATGAGATGAGGGAGGGATCCGTGCAACGGTGCAGCCTGAACGGGGAGGTGGAGAGAGAGACGGCTAAAGGCGAAGCTGAAAGAAGGATACGCAGGATCCAGGTGCGATCACCGTTACGGCCGGCGCTCGGTCTTGTTTCTAGTTCGAATTTTGAACCAAGTCCGCTGCCATACGTATATATACATGTACAATGTATATATACTTGTTGTTATTTAGTTATCTGGATTGTCTGCCCACTGGTTTTTCGCTCTCTCTGTCTCTCATTTTGTAAAACGACTACGTTTTCTTTTTCTTGTTCAATACTGAGTCCAATGTGTGCAATTTTCTTGTGCCGTCCATTACAGCCCGTGCATACATGAATATATCATTGTTCTTGCTCTCCCTGCTATTGCTGTTATTGAATTATTATTATCTTATTCTAATCTATCACGTAATAAAATATTTTATCTCTTTTATATGTAACAAATCGAAATTAATTAGTAGAATACATTCGTGTTAGTCGCATGAAATAGCGATGGTACGATAAATCTTCCTTTTGTAAAATGTTTTCATTACTGCATGCTTATTCCGCTTCTAAATATGTGCTTTTTGTGTATATATATATATATATATATATGTTGTTACTCTTGAATAGCTTCTATATTGTGCATATTTTAAAATATCAATTTTTCTAGCTCGTAATATTAATTTTATGAGAATTGATAAACAAATGATATTATCAAGTCAAATAGTTCATGCAAAATAATCGAGAATTATCAATAGCTCATGGGGAATAAAAATAATACGCAATGCAGTTCCTGATACTTTTTTATTTTTGGTTGCTGGCAACTTTACGTGACAGGTCTTTGCATTCGAATTGCTTAGCGAGGTATCCCGGAATTTTTTGACTTATTCAATCTGCATGAGAGTTTATTTCTTCATGTGTAACAACGAATGATTGTACATATCTTTCCATAGATACTGAAGGAACTGCCTCATTGGTGTGCTTTCATTATACTTGTGCGGTGTGCGATTTTGTGATAACAGATAATATCTTCTCTTACAGGATTTAAAAGTTTTTCAGTTAATACGATTAATATGCAGCGTGAAAGTTGATTGGATTCCGTCGTATGCACGGCATGATTGAAGTAATAAAATCTCGCGATAAAGTTCCTAATGATCATTTATGTTTTAGGATGTCGAAGAAGGCTTCGTTTCTCTGCAAGCAAGACTTTCGAATCTCGAAGGAACGATAGGTTACTTGCCCCGAGACAGCATAGAATCTATGCTTTCGTCTCTTACGGTAAGAATGCAAAATAGATTAAGAAAAAAAAGTTGTTGACGTAATCATTGAAAATTTAATGGAATCAAAGTAAGTTGAGAAATAAGAAAATTTAAAAATCTCTGTCAAATTCGTATTATCATTCTTGTTAATAAATTTTATTACAGAAAAATATATTGGAAGACGCGCGATTGAGATCCATTGTAAAATCGAAAGATTTTCTCCATCTGTTTTAGGCCATATTGACGGAGCTTCGTGCGTATGATGAGGAAGCTACGCAACTTCAGAAGCAATTACACAAAATCCCTGCCGATGTTGAGTGTCAAAAGCTGTCGACAGCTTTAACGGGAATTCATACGCGCATCACTTCCCTTCTCGATCAAGCAGAACAAGGGAGGATAGCTCTCGAACAGGCACGAGCAACCCGAGAGAAACGCGTCCAAGAGATTCATACTTATAAATTATTCCTCGAAGAGACAGATGCTTGGCTAAAAAACGTCGTATCGAAATTACATGAGCAATGTTCGATTAACACTAGCAAGGTTTGTTTTTATTGTAAATTTTTATTAGAAGATATTTTCTTTTTGCGATCGCAATATATCTGTTATTTTAGACTTTTATATTTCATATTTAATAATTTTAAAAATCTCGAGAAACCAATTAGTTAGAAAAATCTCTCTTTTAGAAAAATTAAACTTAATAGAATTAACGTTTTAATTTCTAATAATCAATTAGCAATTTTATATTAAATGTATTAAAATGTCGGCTTAATATTGTTAAGAATTAATTTGATTAAATAATAATAATATAATTTATTATCTTTTTACACGCGAAATAATACCGATTTTTTATTTGTCGTAATGGACAGGCTTTACAGGAAGAATTAACGAGTCGCGTACGTCAAGTCTCAGAACTCGAAACGTTGCCGGAAGTGAGCGCGCTAGCGATAGCGTTGAAGGAAGCCCTCTTGGATGTAATTAATCGTCTCCAGCGAAAGCAGCAGGTATCCAACGCTTTCCAGAGCTCGGGGGCTTTCGCAAATATCACTACTCTTCACGGTGCCTCGGTCATTTAAAATAGTATTACATTTAAAGAATTCAGATAAATCCATCTTCAACTTTCAAAACTTGCCAAAGCTTCGCCATATTGAGAACAAGGAAGGCTTGCAAATTGCAGTTATTACAAAGCTGACAAGCTTTGTAGAGCGGACAAAAAATTACAAATGATAAATAAAATTATGATTGTTGTACATAAAATTGTACTTATGTAAAATTAAAAGTTTTCTGATATGAACATCGTGAATCTGCATCGAAGCTATTCTGCCTCTTGCTTGTAAGAGTCTGAAATAGTACGTTTGGATTTAGACAGTCATTTCAGGAACGTGTAATATTCAATAATTAGAGACGATGATGAACGCTTTGTAATAAGCGGCAATAAATAACGCAATTGTCAGCAATAGACGTTCTAGTCGAGCTTAATGAGACAATCTCTCTTGCATGCTTACACAGACACGAATCTTTTAATTGTAGAAAATATTATTTTTGGTATATTTTTTTTCTCTTGTTTCTTCATCGTCGTCGCTACAAACACATGCGCTTCGCATCATGCACCGTTTCATTATAGGTATCACGCATCGTTACATTATTTCTTAGTTCATTGTACATTATGTATCATGTGATTATTATATATTTTCGTTTATCTTAAGGTGATGGTTGTAATATAGGCATTGCATGTAATTAAGGAATGTTAATATATTGCTGTAATATTTCATGTAATTAAAGAAAATTCTCATTAATACCTGTTAATTCACCCTTCACTCTGCGTTGTTGAACATTACGATTGTGTATCATATTTAGTCCGACGTGAATAATCTTGTACACAATAATACCGCGTAAATAATAATTTTTAAATATACAACAGATATACAACATACTGACAGATAAATAAAATTATTTAAAATTTTTTTTAATTTGTCCACGTATTATTTATATTAAAAATATAAATCACCTAATTGTAATACGTCAATGCCTTTAATGATGATAATTAATTTTATTTATTAAACAAAAAATATATATACACATTTTTGTTACGTTACAATTTAAAGTTACAAGTAGTTTAATTATTACAAATTGTAACATGTTGCATAATTTTCCTAACTTCACAAATTATGAAAGTATTATCGGAAATATTTCGTGTCGCTATACAAACGTTTATTATCCATTCGTTATTCACTAATTTAATAAATAAAATTAATGAATTCCAATTTGAGTATTATTCCATTTCAGCTTCTGTTTTATCCATTTAACAAAAAAAAAAAGATTAACAATCTCAAATGCACTGATGTATTTTTTTAGTTCAAGATATATAAAAATAGATATAAAAATAGATACAATCATCTGCAATAGATATTTAAATTATAATGTCGCAAGTATATGTCAGTATATTATATCAAGAAAATCGTTATCCTCGCAGGAGATCTGTGACGAGGAAGCTCAAGCTGACGACGAATCGACAGAAAGAGACAATGCCACTTTGGATGAAGCACCCTCAATTCATTCTTCCATAGAAGGTGGTCCGCCATCCTTGGCCGACGTTTCCTTACAGACAGGTCAAAGTTTACTGATCGACGACGTTGTTGAGAGAAAAGCGCAACTCACGAAACAAACGTCCACGACGCAGATGCCACCGTCAACAACGTGTCATTCTCTCACGACGCAGACGTCGCAAGATTTATTACCGGGCGAGGGTGCTCAAACGCAGGAAGCCATAAAGGTCCTAAAGACCACAACGGGCGATCACGACGTGATCGAGATAGCGACCAAATACGTGCCGTCTACTTTTAGCCAAGAGATAGCCCGTCGGGAGCAGTCCAGCGTTCTGCCGAGCGAGGACATCGTCGTCGACATGAAGTACCAGGACGCGAAGAAGACCGATAGCGCGACGAGTGAGCTGAACATTGTCCACGCCGCGCCACAATCTTTCGAGACGGTTCTAGTCGAACCGGACGACGTCACCACCGAGGTGGTCGTCGACGCCGACGGCACCAAGAGAATCATCGTGAGAAAGTTGCGACGCACCACAGTCACCAGCAGACAGACCTCGCAACAGCGCGTGTCCACGTTGTCGACGGCGCTCGGCGACGCGCCGCCGATGATGCAGACTTTCTCGGAGGCCGCGCTGAGAGATCAACAGGTTACCCTGACCAGGACGAGGCCGGACGGCACCATCGAGACGACGACGAGGCAAATTTACGGCGGCAAGGTCACTACGGGCGCGCCTGCCGAAGGTATCAACGTGGAGGAATACGAATCCGAGCCTCGCTATATGCGCATGGTGACGCAAGGCCAACTGGGAGACATCAGTTGCCAGCCAGTCGAGGAGGAGATACTGATGGAGGGTGGTGAGTATCAGACGAGGACGTCGAGCGTTCACGCGGTGGTGCAACAAGTCACCAGACGGGTGATCAAGCGAACGCGTAAAATCATCCGAAAAGTCACGATCGTAGACGGCAAGGAGACCACCACCGAAGAGGTGATCGAAGAGCCTGAGGAAGTGGAGATAGATGAGCAGGATATACCGCACATCAGTATTAACGTGGTTAAGAGCGACGATCAGAAGACTATAGTTTCAGCAGAGACGGCAATAGAGGAACAGGAAAGATCGAAGATACCAATGGGATCTTATATCCCGGAATCTCCGCTGCAGGGGCCATTCTTCGGGCCATTTGCTAAAGATATAGCGACTTCGCGTCGAGATAAAACAGGGAAGATCACGGAGGCTTCAGTGACGATTGCGGAAAAGGACATTATGGAAACTGAAACGTTGAATTTCGAAAATCGCAAGAAGGAATCTATGCTGTTGAAACAACCCGCGATAGAAGTAGTAGATTCTGGAACAGAAACGGCAGATTCTAAGATAAAAACGGATTCTACACAAACTGCAGTACTTTCTTCTGTAGATAAGCATGTATCACAAGCAGAAAAGTTGGCTAGCATTCGCGCTGACGAAGGCGTTTCAACTGTACAAAGCGGCGAGAATGTAGTACAGAAAGGCATTAAACCGCAAACAGTGGACAAACAAGAACACGAGTATTTCCCTGCTAAGGTAAATGGCATAGGTACACTTGCGATTGACAGCCAAGCGTTGATCGATGCTGAACGAACTGCCGTTTTGCAGACTCCCGTCGAAGATGTCTATGTCACAACGGTACAATCGGAATCCGTAAAATCTCCATTAGAGCCGGCCGTAATGGATGATGAACCGGTGGTCACCAAGGCTACTTGTAAGTCTGACGATGCACCAGTAAAGAGCGAAACACTCAGTATCGAGCTAGAAAATGGCACGGTAGAAGTAGAGACGCACCACGATGGTAGCAGCACTGTAGAAGCTGGTAAAGATGTATCGAATGTCGTTGTATTAGAGAAAGAGCATGATGGAAAGGAGTCAGTAAGAGAGGCATTGCTCGAATCGTCAAAGGAAATTACAACGTTAGCACTTCAAAAATCGGAACCAGAAAACGAATCGATTGTTCTAGCGAGTAAATTAGACATTTCTAAACCCGATGAAAACGCGAAAAAAATTGCTTTAGGATTGGATGCGGAAATACCTTCCAAGGAACAACAAACATCGCCAGAATTGTTCAGAGATGTGGAAAAAGACAATTCTAAGGATGAAGCCTTCAAACCAGAATACAAGCCGATATTCCACAAGGTTGAAATATCTCTGACGGCGCGTAAGGAAGACGAGGAAATGGAACCGTTGGTTTCTATCAAAACTCAAGCAGAGCGACCCGAAATTGCCCCGTACAGCATCGTCAAAGAAGATGTAGACATTAGTCTACCAGCGGATAGGGAAACGATAGAAGTGATACACGATAAAATTGTGCAGACCACCGCCTTTCTCACAGCTGAAAAAGAAACGGAAACCCTACAATTACGTACCGCCGAAAAAGAAGTCGATGTTCGTATCGAATCGCCGGAAAAGAGCAAATCGGATACGACAAGCCATAAAAGCAGAAAGAAGAAACGGCACAAGGATAAATCGGAGTCTTCGGAGAAACCTGTAGACACAGACTCCAGCACTTCCATCGCTACGTCAGTTGCCGAGTCTATGGAGATCAATATTCCATCATCTGATTCGTCTAAACACGTCAGCGAGCAGCCGCAACCGGACATTGCAGAAATCGTCAAATCTATCACCGAATCCTCTTTAAGCTTGGACGATGGCACTGCGGCAGAGAATGGATATCAACCGGACGATAAAACCATGGATGAATTGTCGATTGCGGAAAATGAGGACGGCATAAAGAGGAAAAAGAAAAAAAAGAAGAAGCAAAAGGTTCGACTGCTTCGAGATGAAGATTTGACTCACGTGCCTAAAACTAGCAGTGACGATGTGGCATTCACGGATGACAGTCTTCTTTTAGAGACTCCTGAAACAAAGAAGGTGATTGCAGAAGATAAAACAAAAGAAGACAAAATAGTAGAAGAGGAGAAAATGAAAGAAGAAGAAACGACAAAGCCAGAAGATGAGACGAAAGAAACTATAGTCGAAATGATACGACAAAAAAGTAAACAAGATGATGCGAATACTCAAACAGCTACGGAGACACGTGATGCGTCAACTTCACTCACTCCAAAAGCGGAAGAAGAAAGTATCTCTACGTTTATGCAAACGTCTCTCGAGCCGATACCGCCTACTTTAGAAGAAGAAATACAAACGGCTAAAACTGAAGAGATTCATATTGAGACGCAAACGACTTTAGAACCCGGGCTTGACTTCAGCGGGCAGACTATCGCAGAAGAAACTCCGGAAGTCGAGGATTCAGGTGTGCAAACTATGACACCGACGGCCACGCCGATGGAAGAGTTTGCTATTCAGACAAGTCCAATGGAAAATATCTCTCCTGCTGTTGTTGCAGTAGAAACGGAAGATTTTCAAGCGCAGACGGCCGCGATTGATGTTCACTCCATGGAAATGCAAACTTCACCCGTTGAATTACCTCCAGCGATAGCGACTGAAACTCAAACAGCTGTGAATACTATGATGGAAGTCGAGCAACAAACAACCCCATCGCCAGTGCCAGAAAAAGTTATTGTGCAAGAAATGTATATTCAAACGTCGCCCACGGTGCCGGAATCACTTGAAAAAGACATGCAGACAAGTGCTCCGGCTAGTCCGGAGCAACCAGACGTCTCGCATACAGATACTCAAACAATCACAGCGCCAGAAGTTGCTGCTGAAACAACAGAGACACAAACGACACCTGAAGAGAGTCCTCGAAAGGTGGAGTTGCAGGAATCCGAAATGCAAACAAAATCACCCGAACCAACCAAAGAAACCATGATGCAGACGAGTCCTATAATCAGCCCAGAACTTACGCAAGTGTGCGAAGAATCCGCTCAGACTAGCATTGAAGAAATAAAAGAGATTATCGAGGAAGAATCGCAGACAACACAGACCGGTCCGGAGAAAACTGAAACCTTCGACAGTTCGGTGCAGATAAAGTCAGAAGAGCTGATACCACAAATCGAAGAGAGTGTACAAAATATTCCCGAAGTATGCGAGATCAGTTCACAAACGTCACCAAAAGAGAAACAGTCGGCTGAGACTATGTCAGTATCTCAACAGACAATACAAATTCCAACTCATACTGTTGAGGTATCTACGGAAGATTTTAAGATAGGAATAACTGAAAGAGAAGATCGTGAAGCGCCTGTTCCAGTAGAAATAGAAGAGATGAAGGAAAAAGAGAATATAATGTCTATAGAATTAATGGAAGCTCCAGCAGCACCTGATGTACAAGTACCAGAAATTATGAGACTCTTGGACAAGAAAAGAGTGGAGCTTGAGGATAAGCTGATACCAGAGATTCCTACAACGGTTCCAGACAGTATCAAACAGATGGAAGAATCCATCGAGAAAGACATCGAAGATCGTCCGAAATTGGAAACTACGGAAAGATCGAAAGAATCTACGCCGTCAATATCAGAAAAGGATACTTCGGACACATCGTTCGAAATTCACGTTCACGCGACCATAGAATTATCCGCCAGTGACACGCTCGATAGTGTTGCATCTGATAGCAAAGAAGTAACTGATACTTCGCAAGACACTACGATTGCTGATGACCTCAACAACGACACAGGTATCGCGGAGCACGATAATAAAGCAACAAAACGGCAAAAGAGAAAGAGAAAGCACAAGACCATGGAGATTATTTTACCGAGCAAGGACAAGCTTGAAACCGCACTTGGGCAGTCCGCGGAACCTCAAGATACCTTCATGAAACCGTCTTACTGCGACGTTACCAGAAAGCACGTCAGCAAGCAGTCCCCGGTGGGAGATGACATCTCGGAGGAAACAGCATCCGAATATCCTTCTCAGAGCGAATCGGATATAAAATCTGTGTTAAAGTCTGTGATAGAAGAAATGGATCGACACAAGGAAGGTATTCAGGAAATTCCCTTGGATATCTCAACTACCTTGGAAGCAGTACCTACATCAACGAGTGATCAGTTTGTGATCGACTCAAGTCACAACATTCCAGAAACATTAGTATCTGAAGTAACAACCGTACGAAAGTCATTCGGCAGACCAACGATAGAACCGTTATTAATGTCAGATCAGCAAAAACTATCTGAAATCACAACTACGCAATTGTCACCCGAACCAATGGATACTACTGAAGAGCCATTGACGCCCATAGAAATCGATCAACCGATTCTGAATAAAGAAAACATCAAGCCATTCCGGACGGACATCAAGACGTATGCCGAAGTAATATCTGAAACGCCTGCGGCGTCCAGCGCTGAAACATACGAGAAAATGGAATTGTGGAAAGAACCCAAAGTATCGTCTTCTCAAGCTTTATCCGCGGCTTTCCTCTTAAAGGAATCTTTGGGATACAGCGGCAAATCGCAGGGAACGCAAACGACGCAAGCTGCTAAAATAATAACCGGCCGTGTAAAGAATCTACAGAATTCCAACGAATCGAGTCACCTGGGTAACATCCTGCACATCGCGCATCTGGAGGAAGTTACGACGGAGAGGCTCGCGGAAGAACGCTCGTCGGATGTCCGCCGAGAACTGGCGCAACTGAGAAACGCTGTTCAAGAGAACGACGCGATAATCGTCGAAGAAACTCTCGTTACCGTCGTCGAGACGATCTCGACTTGGCTGGAAACCATTGAATACCGAATCTTTCTAAACAGAGAATGTCCGAGTGGGCCTTCTCACGAGGACGCCAAAACGTTCGTTGAACTGAAGGACGAGGTGAATCATGTAAAAGAAAGTATTCGCGAGCTCGATACTATTTGGAAGCAACTGGAGCCAAACTATCCGAGGGAGGAACGGGAGAAATTGCGAGAATGTGTAGACGCTCTCGAGCATCAAGTGAAGATTATCGAGGACGTTACTACTGACGAAGAGAGAAATGCTAATAGGCAACTCGCTAGATGGGATGAATTTTTAAATGGCATTAATAACATATACAGGTGAGATATGTTCAAAAATATTTATAAATAACAATTTATTCAATAAATCTTTACAACACATTTTTCTGTATATTTCGTTCAATTTAAAAATAAAAGTAAAAGTGATAAATAATCGATAACATTATTGTTTAATTTTTTTCTTAATTCTACATCGTTATGTTTGATTCTTGTTACAGATTAATCGAAGAACAACGAAAACAGCTCGATCTCATAGTCGAGAGCGAGTATTCCACACAATGGAAGTTACAAGAGCTCGATAAATTGGAGAACACGAATCGCTGTCATATGTGGAAGACAAGCAGGCTTCTCGACACCGCTCGCGAGTTACTGCGCGAACACCCTGGCAAGATTATACCCGAGGAAACCTACGTCGCGCACGAAATGACGACGATCATCGAGCATGGTATATCCGTCGAGCGAGAGCGTCTCCTCCAGTTGCTCGCCTTAGCCGAGGAGTACGAGCAGACTCTTCAGGAATTCGCGCAAATTATCGAGATCGCCGAAAATCTGCTGGACAGCCCGATATCTGTGATGAGTCTGGAACATCTCCAGGAGGAGATGCAGAAGCACAGAAAGTTCTTCGTCAATCTGAACCACTGTCGCGCGATTCTCGAGTCGCTGGAGGGCAATCTGGATCCCGAAACTAGAGCCAAACACTCCGGGTTGCACGAGGAATTGCATAGTAAAGCTACGGCGTTGCTCGATCAGGCAGCCTCAAGAGCGCAACAAATGGCCTTGGCCGCGTCGCGATGGATACTACTCGAGCAGGGCGTAAAGGAGGAGAGAGGATGGCTTCAAGTTGCTCATCAACGAGTTCCCGATCTTCAAACTGTGACTTCGACCGACTACGATCAATACATCTCGCTATATCAAGTTAGTAACTATATTAATAGTACTAACGTTTATAAATTATCAATTTAATAATAATAAGAAGCCATCTATGGTCGATGCTGGATCTCTTTTGCAATAATTTCTTCGAGTACTTTTATTCTTCTTGCTCGGTCAGAAGAAATTACTGCAAAAGAGATCCAGTATCGATCGTAGATGCTTCCTATTATTATTATTATTATTAAACTGATTTAATCAGAAAATGGTGAAAATTAATTTATTATTAATTTTTAATATTGTTTATAAGTTATATTAACAAATTTTCGTAGAGTGCAAAAATTCGTTAATATGCTGCCTTGAAAATTTAAATTAACGATGTGCCAATTTGTTACATTTTAGTCTCTCTCATCGGACGTAGCGACCCATCATGCACGGTTGATTCAATTGCTCAGTGTGGCAAATAGCCTTCGTGATCTCATCAATATCGAGGATCCTGAGGATCGATACGGTGAAGCTTTAGTCGTGATCGTGAAACTGCAAGACAATATCGAATCCTCTCTGAAAAGATTGCTGGCTTTTAGGGAGAGTTGGAACAATCAAGAGATATTGACGAATCGCGTAGAAAACTGGATGATAAGGGCCGAAAAGGAGCTCGCTACATTAAAGGATCCATCAGGAAGTTCCATGCGTCAGTTCTGGGTAAGTGTTCTGTCAATCTGCGTCTGAAGTTGTGTGGATATATTTATAATTTAGTAATCCAGTAGAAATACTTCGGATGGGTTGTGCCCGTACCTGCATTTGGGTCACGTTTTTCCAACGCATTTGGCCTCGTGCCATCGGAAGCACATGTCCTCTCTTTCACGCGAGTCGTATTTTTAGCATGATTAAAATTGGAAAATGAAAGTGTCACATTATGTAACGTTGCATTCATTTTCATCGTCATTGTTAATTATCTTTTCATCAGAAGTTTTAATCTGTGCATTCCCGGGAAAAAATTTTCATATATGCACATATATAAATATATATAACTATACAATTATATATAAATCTATACAATTACACTGCGCAACAAAATTAACGCAACAAAAATTTATACCGAAATTTTACTCAACTTCAAATAATCGTAACTTCGCAAAAACTTATCGTATTTGAAAAAATTTTTTTTTATTTTGAAGCTTAAAGTCTCTACTTTAAAGAGAATTTATCATATTTTGAACTTCTCCTTTTCCCTTTTCGCCATCTCTTCAAAAGTAAGGACGTGTTTTGTCTCCAAAAATTTTAATAGTTTAACGCCCTCCACGGAGTCCAATAAATTTTTTTCGCAAATTTTATAAGAATTATCGTAAAATATGAACTTTTCCTTACAAATTAAAAAAAATTGAAGTCTGTACGATTTTTTTTGGCGGAGTTATGACGGATCAAAGGAACCCGCACAAAACCACGGGAAAAAGCCTTTCAGTCAAATCAATTAAAACTTATAGGAATATGTTCTACATAATACACTGATCAAAAGTTATCCTATGCACTAGGTCCAAAAAACCCACCGTTATCGAGATATGGAAAGTTTGAGATACGATTATAATTGTACTATTGATCTCAAACACTCCATATCTCGAAAACGGTGGGTTTTTTTAACCTAGTGCATAGGACAACTTTTTATCAGTGTGTTATGTAGAACATATTTCTATAATTTCTAGTTGATTTGACTGAAAGGTTTTTTCCCGTGGTTTTATGCAGGATCCTTGCTACGCATTTTAATCTGTTTATGCTAGAGTTCGGAATACCTGGATAACCCGCATATTTGGGTATTCGCGGAATCGGTGCGGAACCGTACGCAACGGGTAACGGATAGACGAGTACTTGGTTATCCAGGTATTCCGAGCTAGAGCTATAAACAGACTAAAATTCATAGGTAATTTTGGTCCGTCATAACTCCGCCAAAAAAAATCGTACAGACTTCAACTTTTTTTTAATTTGTAAGGAAAAGTTCATATTTTACGATAATTCTTATAAAATTTGCGAAAAAAATTTATTGGACTCCGTGGAGGGCGTCAAACTATGAAAATTTTTGGAGACAAAACACGTCCTTACTTTTGAAGAGATGGCGAAAAG
>VBVR01001324.1:7464-31173 GCA_011638315.1 Tetramorium parvispinum | reverse complement strand
AAATAGTAATATTTATATAGAGAAAATGATATTTAGTTTGTAATGTACAGTTTAAAAGAAAAAAATATCTTGTTTTATTATTTTTATTTTATCTTTTATATTTAAATTTTCACTCCATGACAAAATGCAATTGATTCATTAAAATAATATCTTGCATAAATCAAGTTGCGTATTCTAATTTCTCGTGTGAAAACAGATAACAAATAGAAAATAGATAATAATTGTATTACAATCACGAATATTTATAATTAAGAAATGTACATATATATGTCTTTAACTATTTATCTTGAAAACTTTTGAAAATTTTGAAAAAGGGAAGGAATACACATTAATTGGGCCAAATAATTGATGTTCAAATATTAATTTCTAATATCGTGTATGTATATTACATATATGCCGAAAAATGTATTATACATATATGTACATATATATATCTAATATATATATGTATATATGTACAATCGTATTATGCTGTATCACTTCCCTATATACATATAAACAAGATAAAAGTACAGAAAATATGTATAAGATGCATCCTCCCACACGATTTCAGAATGGAAATAAAATCCTGCTAAACTATTTTTTTTTGTTACAATCATTGTATTACTATTAACAATAATCGATCTACCAAATCATTAAAATCTGTATAATTATTGTTGTATTGATAATAAATATAAGGTTGATATATGTACATATTATACTCTGGATTTCTATATAAGAATAATCATTATTATTTATAAGAAAATCAAAATTATTGCACTTTATTAATTAAAAACTATTTCCATGTAAAACGTGTTGTAAGCTTTTTTTTTAATATTACATAGCACTATTATATTAACGCTTCAATATAATATAGATTATAATATTAAAATATATTATATTTAATAGATATTTTTTATGTTTTTGTACTGCCAGATTTGAAATGATAAGATAGATCTACTTGTTCACTTCTAAATGAGATTCTTTAAATAGCAATTAGTTAATCCTTCATAAGACTTCACATTCTTAAGATCTAGCTATTATAAAGCCAAGGAAATTGAGTTAATGTTAAATTTATCACAAATTATTAAGAATTGTGTGCTAATGAAGAATTTATATATACAGTTATAAATGTAAGTAAATAGAGGGATGTTAAAGCAGTAATTGTTGCAATTTTTCTTTCAAACTTACACTTATGTTATTTTAACAACGTGATGTAAGAAATGTTTTACGAATGTATATTATTTGTGCTATAGTTTCCCTAAATTGCGTCAGCTCATTAATATTAATATAATTAGAATACATTTTTAAATGGGTAACTTAAACAAGTTACGAAGCATTCTGTATTCTTATATATAGAGTATAATACAAATAGATTAAACTCTCTGTTCGCTGCCATAATTTTGGTAAAGCTTTGGACTTTCTTGTGTAGAGGAAGCAGTATTTGTCGGACTTGGTAAATTCACTTCCGAATTCGATACAGTCGACATACTTTCCTCCATAGATACCTGATTTTTTCGCAATACTGGTGCCACGAAATTTTGACCAGTCGAGAGGTCCCTTTTTGGTACTGGAGTCTGATAAGAACAATTAAGAATTAATAATATTCTAAAATTGTACATTTCTGAAAAGGAGGCTCTGCTGGGCTTTTTATCTTTCTTGCTTTATAAGAAATCATTCTTTCCGTTTAGCAAAATGATTTTAGTTTTTGATTATTTTTATAGCACATAGAATATAAACAATAATGTAAAACTTGAATTCAGAAAGATAGCTTCTAAGATAGTTTATAGTATATTGATATGACTTAATACTTAATTCAATCTACCTAGTACAACTTTGAACGAAATCATCAACAGTTGCCTCCCGTGAAGCTGTTCAAACTATAATACCTTGGGTTTCGATAACGGCAATGTAGCACCGGTTACCAGGCCCAGAATACTCGCACAGAGACCAGTGAGTTGCACCGCAGCTAATGGAGATAGACCACTTCTTACCAGGCCTAAGGCTAAAAGAGCAGCTTGTGCCAAAACTGGTGCAGCTCCTGCAGCACCAACGGCTGCTCCAGCCAATTGACCACCACCGATACTCGGTCCGTAAGCGAAGCATAAATTATGCCTGTCCACCTAATCAAGATATTTCCATTACAGAACATATATTGTCACAATTGCAAGTTATTGTTGAAGTTATTTGACGTACCAGATGCTTGACTACAAGATATAGTAGACCGAAAGGAGTAATTAAAGGACACGCCAGACTGTAGACAGTTGTCATAGTAAAGATTAGCAGCAACCACGCGTAATGAGCTCCCAATGGAAACTCCCATAATACCGCTTTCCTAACATGTATCCTTTCCGCCCGACTGCGAGCTATACAAAGTCTAAAAGTATATAGCAAGAGTTCCGGGAATCTGACCAATTCTAATGCACTCCCGAGCAAGGCCGCAGTTATGATGTAATTTACAAAAAGGGCACCCTGCAAATTTTATATTTCTATACAAATCTCGTCATAAAAATGTTATAGTAATAAGAAATTGTGCTCTTATTGAATTATTCTAGAATAAATGCGATATTTTTTATTGCTAGAAACCTCACCTGATCTGGCAAAAATACGCATTGCCATTTTGCCGTATTATTTCGATCATATACAGTCCAATCTAGAAATGCTTGCGCACTGGTTAATCCTAAACTAGGTAATATAAGCACCATTAATAATAACAGAAGTAATGTTTTTCTCATGACAACACGATTTAAACTGCTTCGTGTCCAATGCCTCACAAGCAATTCGCTTCTCCCAACTAGTGCAGGCATTAGAGCGGACACACTGACTAACAGTACAGTAGGTAAGAAAGATGAAACTACCGGACTAAGATTTTTAATCTCTCCAGTAATTGGTAATTTGTTGACATTTGTCACTATGACCTAAAATTTTGAAAATAAATAAGTTAAAATAACTACATTTTACATATTTTGTAAATAAATTTTTTAATATTTAAAGAAAATCAAAGAGAAATAATCGAAGATTAAAACGTTATTTATTGTATCGAAATACCAACGCGTTTCTTTACTGTGCGTGTAAAGTGCATCTTTTTTCATTCATATAATTTTCATTGTAATGTGCTCTTGCTAAAAAAAATTAACTTACAGCCGGTGTAGTAAGGAAAAACAATATAAGTCCCAAAGCGCAATTTATTAATACAGCATTTAGATACCAACACGGTCTGGGAATGCTTAGATTTTCCCAAAATATATCTGACGGCATCGGTGCATAGTCAACGATCCACTTTATATCCGGCGAGGATCTCAGCTGTTTGCGCATAGTTTTAGCTGCACCGGGTGTCCCTATTAATTATAAATTGTGAATTTCCTTATTGATATAAGGGAGGGAAGAAAATATTGTGTAAATGGAATACCTAAAGTTACAAAAGCAACTCCAAGAGATTTACTAAGTGCCACATTCTTTTCTTCTTCAACTAGCGCAGTTAATCGTATTTCCTCATTAGAATAGAATTCTTGAGCATTCACTTGCTGCAAGTGTAAATGGTTCGAATTTTCCGTTACACATAATAAGTTATATGATAATGTATACAAAGTAATCGATTTTATGCTCGCATATATCCATATTTTATTTTATTGATACATTTACCTTGTTGCAGCAATGTCCAAGAACTTGACCACACGGATAAGGATACATTTGCAAAGGTTCTCTTTTCTTGGCATAACTTTCGCAATATAAACGCGCCTGTTCTGCACAATCCCTTTCCACGTCCAGCTTTGAAAGACGTCTTATATCATGAGCCAATGTAATATCCTCCACTGTTAAAGCGGGGAATGCTTCCCTGAAAGGATTGTTAATGTGTAAAAACAATGCCAAAAAATAGCTAACAAAGATTTTCAATTTCTTTCAATGTCTACAAGAAATATTTGCTAAAGGAGAGTTCACGATTAGAGAAGGTCGTTTCCTACGTACTTAAAATATTCAGTAAGATTCTCAACGATGCAATCTTGTTTTGGTATATCTGTAATCAATAATGTTCTTGCTACAAATTCTCCAGTAGGTCTAGTATCCCGCACCTATATTCACACACAAATTCTCATTTATAATATTACGTAAATATCAAAAAACATTCATATCTTTTGTATATAAAAATAAGAAAATATATCTTATAATCTTTCATATATACAACAAGCAGTACCTGCTTCAAACGACATCTCATAATAAATCCACCGACTGGCAGATAAGATAAGAGTAGTACTGTATATACCCAAAGCCCATAAGACGTAGGCTCCAGGTTCGATAATGTTGTATGACTAAATGTTGCGCTATCTCCAGGTTGCATGTTTCCATGAAAATTTATTGGCAGAGCTATGCACAGCGATACAATGAGCATCATGACGGTCAATATGATTAAGCAACGCTCGAACATAATATATAACAACCCATCGGGTCCTGCACGTTGCAACAATTCCTCATCGCTGCAATTATAAGATCATAAGCAAATAAGTTATACATTAGACGTAATATAAGATGCAAAACGCTAATGATAAAATATTTCAAGTATAATGCCAGCACTAACGTAATCTTAAAAGCGGTAACAATCCACGAGAGAAATCCTCTATCCAGCTGAGAGAGTTGAGAATTGACAGAAGCTTCTATAAATAAGGGATCGGTGTCTCTGTTTTCATTAACACCGTAGAACAGCTCCATCCACCTGTTGTCAGACTTGTGTAACAGCGCAAGACGCCCATAGTTCCACGCTTTCTTACGTAGTAGGCCAAATAAAATAACTAGAAGCTATTAAAAACAATATTGCGTTACATTAGGCACTGAAATTTAACTCTCAACTATTAATATTTAATAATAATTGCACATCATTGTTTTTTACAACGTATCAAAATAACTAAAAGCTATTAAAAACAATATTGCATTACATTAGGCACTGAAATTTAACTCTCAACCATCAATATTTAATAATAAATGCACATCATTGTTTTCTACAACGTATCAAAATTATTTAAACTATTAATGTGTGCACTGACAAAAAATAATACAGACTAAATAAAAGTCTTACCAGGAATCCTATTACATTGAGCAACAAGTTCTCGGGTATTCCTGCGTACACATCTGTGATTATTGTTCGGTTGTATCTGGGAAGTGGAATGCATGTTTCTGGGGATGGAGCATCGTGCACCATGCTGAAACACAACAAACAAACACTTGGCATCATAACAAGGTGTCGAACATTGGAAAAGTGCGATCCGCGTGACAATGACACGTCGCGTCGGTCATTCTCCGGAGCGCGCCGTGCAAATCTTATAATAACGCGATTCTGACATAGCAACTGGCGCAAATACGTTAAGATACGATCTAATCTAAGGAAATGTACACGCGCAAACGTGCAATACGCAACGTACTGGACCATTATTTTACTCGCGCCTGTCGCGTGCCTCGATCCAGCATCGTCAATTTCACCCCGCGTTCGTCGACGTATACGTGTGTGTACGCAGAGCGAAAAGCAAGTCGACGGTTGTGCAAACAAAGTGAAAGATAAACGCGATAAAGCGCGAGGAAAGCGACTGGCGACGGCGAATCGTGCGCGATCGCGCGGAGAAGGAAAAATCGGGCGCGATTATGGCGCGGCGCCCCGTCACTCACTTTTCGTAGGTGTAATCCATGATCGGGCCGAGACGCGTGAATCAGTGCGCCGCTAAACGAATGCGAAGGTGCATGTTAGCAAACGCGTGTCAATTTGACACATCGCACACGCTGTCGCGCGGTTAGTCACACGTAAATGCCTTCGCGCGAGCGTAACCTCAGTCCTAACCTAACCTATCCCCACTCCGTCTTGTCCTGCGTGCGTGATCGCGAAGCGTCACTGCGACGGGGCACGCACACACACCCACGTCTCCGCGTTCAGTCACGTCAGACGGAAGGATTACAGACAAGTATTTTATAATTGAGCTTCCTTGTTGCTTTATCGAATAAATTTATCTTTAAATGTCGAAAATAGAGTTCCCCGGTTGGTAATCTTCGATAAGATAGAGCGGAATAATATGTGCGCGTTTAGATTTTTAACTTGATAAGAAAATACACGCCAAATTGGATTTATCGTAGTTGAAGTGTAAAATGAAATATGAATCAGATTGGGACGATAGAATGAGATTTAAAGCAGGAAGTATGACGAAGTTTAGAACAGGATTATATAAGAAACTCTAATTAGAAAATATATTTGTTACATTTGTATATATAATGATTTGTATGTATAATATATGATTTTTGTGATGATACAAGTAATTATATACGTAGAAAAATATTTAATATTATTATTAATATTAATATTAATATTAATTAATATTAAATCTCATAAATATTCTACAAATTAAATAAATCTCATAAATATTCTTTACACATAATTACAAATAAACTATAATGTAACAGCTGAATTTTTTATCAATAATATGATATACGACAAATAGTAAGTAATGTACACAATTATTTTATACATGATCTCTGTAAGCTGTTGAAAAAAATAAATAAATAAATGTAATATAAATAACTTTTGTATATACTACAATAAATCATATAAATCTTAAACTTATATATTTAATCCAACTATTTTGCTTGTGTATCTCTCTCCCGTTGATAAAGCTTAGTCAATTGTAGTTCACCTGTTGTAATAGAATCTATAACCCAGGTTTCCTTTAAGCCGTTCGCGCCAATGATAATTTTAGCCAGCTTGATGTTCTCGGTAATATGTCCGCCTGCAGTTTTTATAAGTTCCTTAAGCGTATCATACGGCACTGTGGTCTTACGTTCAACATGTATGAATCCACACGCGGTGAATAATTCTGGGATGTACGAAGGTCCAAATAATTGCCTATCTTTCCGATTTTCCTGCAAAACATAAAGACATCCCTGTTGCATGATATGTGAACACAGATTTACATCACACGTTTATTAAATATATTTTTTCTTACCTGCACAGCTTTAGAAAAATGTTTCATCTCAAACGTCTCTGAATCCAACCACGCGTTGTTTTCCAAGGATTTCAGAATCCACTCTAAAGTTACGAGCCAACAACCTCTTATTATTCCACGAAGAAGGTTCACCGTACGCACACCCGTACTCACAACGTGAGTCGTTCGTTTTGATACGTTCAACTCCAACTCTGCCGCGCCAAGAGACTTGACGATACTCCTTACCAAACTTTTATCCCTGCAAAATAGAATATTACAATTTTTATTATAATTACATGAAATAACATTAAGAATTTTTTTTATTAGAAATGCTTTGAGATAAATGCTGATTATTATTACCCTTTTGATAAACCAGTCGTTACAATAACGATTTTTTGAGATTTGTGTTTATTCCATTGAGAAGATATTATGCGACAATTTACAAAATCATCTAAAGAATCTCCATTTTCTGTCAAATGATTTTCTTTATTCTTTTTATTCTCTTGTAATATATTCAACACGTTTTCGTCGGCAAATTTCTTAATAAGGATCTTCTTGCTGATAACCTTTTTCGGTTTTCGCGTTTTCTTGTTTTTCTTTTCGTTATTTTCAGATATATCACTATCACTGTCTGACCACATTTGTTTGCTTGCAATATTCTCCTTCTCAATATTATTCGTATTATTTTTAAAATGCATTGACTTTCTTTTCGGAAGCTTCTTTTTCAGTCTTTTATTTCGTTTTGCTGATGTTGATACTTCAGGTATACACATCTCATTCTCTATCGGAATGATTGAACATTGAGACATTTCATTCAGCGGCATTAATTTTCTTCTGCCCTTCTTGACTGGAACACATTCTGCATTTTGTACCGCTATATTCTTCTTGTCTGTTTCACTTTCGTCTGACTTTGTTCCATTACATGTTTCTTCTATAACCATTAATTGATTTTGAGTAATAAAAGAATTGCAACTAGGTGTATCTTCCAAAGTGACGGTATTAGATTCTATTGTTTTTTGTGTTCCAATCGACATATGCGTTTCATTTGAAACTTTTGAATGCCTAATAACATAAAAAGTATTAATAATTAATCTATAAACAAAAAATTAATTTAATAATATAACTATATAAATTATTTAATAATAATATTATTCAAAGTATAATATGTTTTAACATGATTCGTGTACATTCATGTACTTACAAAGCAATTGACTTTGTTTTATCATTCTTCTCCTCCACTGAATTTAAATTGCTATTACAAGCTGCTGCATCATCCAAATGTTGTGTCTTGTGTTTTAATTGCGATTTGAACAAAACCGAGCGGCTTATTGGATACGGAGTTCCCTCAACGTAACTGTAACTATCTCCGCTGTTACTTGAGCGCCTTTTATCTTCATCTTTCATTTTAGAAAGTCTTGATTTATCATTATGAGAGATCTGGTTTCGCATAGAAATATTTCTTAATCTTTCAATTAAGCTAATGTTTTCTAAAGTGTCTGCATTATTTGTTTTTTTATTTTCAGTGGATGAATACTCTATAGACATATTTGAATGATTTTGATCTCTATCATTCTTATCACATCTTTTTTGGGACGTATGACGCATAGAATCTATCGATGTATTCATTTGCAATGATGTTCGAATGGTATCTGTGCTCTTGACTTGATCCTTCGATATTATTGAGTCATTATTATTCGCTTCAAAATCTTGATTGGTATTATTTGTTCTGTAATCAATGCTTGATTTCCGAATGTTTGCTTTGTCAGGTTCAGTCACTCCATCCAATGAAGTATTCACATTTAAAGATGATCGAATGGTATCTGTACTGCTATCAGATAGAAATATCGTATGGCGTCTCTCATTTTGACGTTTAGTCTTATTGTCGCATTCATGTGCTTGCAGTACATTGTGTGCCTTCGTAACAGCTGCCGTTTCTTTAATGGATATTTGCGTAGGTATAATTGTATTTACATGGACATTTGCCACGTCCTGATTATTTGCATTATCTTTGCAGGACAAATTGAAATGCGCAGAATTATTTTGGGTAGAAATTTTGGTTATAGGATACTCAACATCTTCTAAACTCGATGCGTTTTTGTTTCGCATACTTTTTTTGGATTTCCGTTTCTTGCTGTTTTCATTATAATTATTTGCATCTGAATTTCTATTTTGCAGAAACACGTGTTCTTTACTCATATGAATACCGCCATGAATTTCCGTCATCTCCATAGATATTAGTTTATTCGTTGTATGTGTGGCACGAGATACGTCCATTTCGTTATTAATTCCTTTATCATTCATTGCATTATCCTCGATAAAAGTGGAGCAACTAACGGGCATTCCTATATTCTGAACCGAGTGTACAGACGAGCATGTATTGTTAAGGTTGTTAAACTGATTTTGCGAATGCAACTTAAGTCGTGGTCTAAACAAGCTAAGTCTTCTGTTGCTGCCGCTTAATATAGGACTGTCGCTTTGATTCATTTGTCTTAGAGAAAATGTTGGCAAGCTCTTCTTCAGAACGATATTCTCGATAATTCTGCATTTCGTCTGTCCTTCCACTAGCTTACCTTCCTCAATGAACAATCGTCTTTGAGTTAATTTAGATTTATCCACGATTTTTTCGAGACTTCTCTGCCCAACACTCTTCGGTGTAGGAACAATATTGGAGTACTGACCCTCCTGCCGATCGCTCGAAGTATCAGTACATTGTTCATGTTTTCCAGTTGCTTTCTTCTTTAGGTGGCGATCAGTTATGTCCAGCATAACTGTTTCGTTTCTAATATTTGGATTATGTATACCACTTGCAGGATGATTTTCCCGATTTCCTAATACCATTGCGGTTTTTACAGAGAGCTCGTTTTCTCCATCAAATATCTGTTTAGTCTTGTGCAAGATTGCGTCCTTTAAACGCTTGCATCTCGTTTCGAGAGATTGTTCCTTGTTACTTATATCCTCCAGATCTACCGTAAGACGTTTTAACTGTATTCCTTCTTTGACCCGAATGGACGTTCCACTGTTGTTATTTGTAGCATTCTTAGTATCACTTTCTGCTTGTGTATTCTTACTGTCAGGATCAGATCGACGATTCTTCTCAAATGTATTCTTGCTTCTTGATAATCGTCGGACTGTTTGTATCCCATCTGCTTCTCTTTTGTTAGTCTCGAGCTGTGTTTTCCAGAGGGATCCATTTCCAGAATCCGTTAGATTCTCGCTGTAACTCAAGTTGACTCTCAGAGAGCTACGCCGATGTTGAAAACTGTCATCGTCATCGGACGTGTCCGACGCAAATATTTTTCTTTTGTTTGAACTCATCGTTAACCTGTGCATCACATAAATTGCATATTATTATATTTATATTTGTATTAATTCGCATTATTATACACAATAACAAACGTACGTTAAGCCTGTTCTACGATGAACGTCAAAGAGTAGATTACGCAATTCGATTGTTTTAAAAGATATTTTTACATGATATTATCGTTGAGTTTTCTCTTGTGAACAACATGAACACTACCGTACACAACTGATCTCACATTATTATTTAAAATATTAATCTTTAAGAAACTTTCTTCCGTTTTCGTATTTGTTAGATCGCGGCCATGTTGGCGTTGTGGCCATAAACGTAAAAAGCTATAGAACGTTCGCTCTGTGCAAGGAACGCCACTTTAGAAAGAAAGAGGAAGCTGTGATTGGTCTTCTTTCTTTAGACTCTTAATTGTGATTTGACGAAACTTCTTTTATCGTATTTAAAATGTGCAAAAATTGCAACAGCCACATCGTTTTTTCTCGATGTGGCTATTGCTTTAAAAAATTTGATTGCTCTATTTATGGATTTCGAATGCCTTCCAATACTGCAACAAATGATACAAGTTTTAGAAATACAACAGACTCGACTTTAGAATTGATTTTTATTGATTATATAATCAATATTCGGTACCTATCTCCACAATTTGTGCATCTAAATGTGAATTTAGTTTTAATTTCATAATTATAGCATCGACGAAATGGCGGCAGTTCAGGGAATGTCTTCACTGCTTTGTTAGTCCTATAATATGAAATATAAATGATAATTTATATAAAATTACAATGATCACTAAACAATTATATTAGTCATTATATAGAATTTTATAATAAAATTTTGAACATACATATATATTGTTCAAACTATTTCTTTCTAATATTTATTTTTTAATAATTAAACTGCCCAGATAGCACAGAGAATTCAAAAGAATTCAATCGTATGTCATCAGCTCCGAATTCATTTTCAGATGCAAAAAGAATTCTTTTTCTGAATTTTTTAGAATTTTTTAGAACACGTGATAGAATAATTAAACCAAACTGTGGTATATATAGCGGTAGTCCTAATGTTTTCAATAAACATCCAACTTGCAATTCTCCAAAGCAAGATAATACAGGAAAAACCAGACTTACTAAAGTAACTTACTTTAGTAATTTACTTTTTTTATTTATTCTATTTATTTTTTCAGTATTGTATTCATCTCTTAGTTTCAAATGTGTTTCTTGTTCAGTAATTAATGTAAGAGTTCTATCATTAATGTGTGTCTTGGATCTGTTTACTTGATCTCTGTCATAAGTATTTCTATTGATTGTAGTTTTGTCATTAGATTTTAATAACCTATCAAATAATCTTTCAGAAGTTAATAAGTTATCTCTAGAAATTTAAGACGCCTCAGTAAGTAAGTGTCTCATTAATTAGTACGTTTTTGCTAATAGGTTTTTTCTTTGAAAGTTACCAAGATGAATCAGACTCCGTTTCCTTCTCACTCTCTGACGAAATCTCCAATAAATATAATCTTTGGTATTCTTTATTTTTAACATTAGAAGTTGAATTGAATTTCCATTTTGGTTTATTAGTGCGTTCAGGGGATGAGCTGCAGCTGGAGTCGCTAATCACAATAATGTCATCTTCCGTCTTCTCGTTTGTAGAAGAACGTTGTGAAGAGTTTTTAATACTGGAACCCACGGAGACTCGCAAAGTTTGGCGTTCGTAGGTTCTAGTATTAAAGACTCCGCACATCGAGTCCCTCGCGTACCAATTAGACGTCATTTTAACTCCTATATTTATTTTTTCTTCCCACTCTAAAATAATATCTCTTATTATCTTGCCACGTACGTCACACTTTGAAGCTCTCGAAATTTTCCATAGCTATAGTGTCTTCGGAAAAAAAAAACAAACGCTCAGAGGGAAGAAAAGATATCAAAATATTAACAAATACATGGCAAGGTCAATGGTATTTATAGTTGTATGTACGTTCATATTTACTTATCGCTTAGGTACATGGTATTCCGGCATTCCATTGAAACATTTATCCCCAATAAAACTATCAATTTCTGTTAAATAGCAATATTATCGTGGAATAGTGACCATAATTACGTTCGCGCCGTTCGTGAAATGAACAGGTTTAACTTTTAAATCGCCAGTTCATTAGAGTATTGCTGCCAACTGTAAAAGAATAGGGAGATTAGTTAACCTCTAGATTTCCACATAACTCTACTTTTTATTTAGGCTGCGTTCTCACTATACACGCGTCATGACGTGCGGACGTGCGTCATGAGTTCGCCAATCAAAACGTTTCATTTTATGACTCACTCGCGCGCAGCGATTCTCCGCGCGCAGTCCGAGATCGAGCTCCAGCTGCCTTTGTCTGGCCAACGTCCGGACTCTAATAATTACATATATCGTAATACATCTAAATCTCTCTTTTTCAAACTTTTGATAATAATATTTTGATAATATATTTTTAATATTATATCAATATAACGTTTTATTAATTTTGCAATTCCTAAAATTCTTCATTTTTATTGGTATTGGTTTTACATTTATTGATAGTCTGTAAAATGGAATTTTCGTTACAGTTATCAGTTTCATAACGTTTAATGAAAAACAGAACCAATTTGTTTAGATTCTTATTTCGAGGAACTTTAGCAAATATTTAGCAAAAAAAAAACTGTCGTATCTATACTTTATTATATTTATGACTTGGAGTTAATACATACTGATTCCGCTGTGCGCGCTGTGAGCGTTGCGGCACGTCAGTTATGAACGGGTTGCGTCAGGTGCGATCTGGTGCGATCGGCGTTCGCACACGGCGGGAGGCTGACAGGTGAAGAAGTGAGCCGCGAAAGAGCGTGTAGCGACAAACATGAATAGAACGCAGGTATAGCATCCATACGTTAGCATTTTTCTCTCGCGGAACTGAGATTTCACACGTGACAGGCGAACCGCCGATTTTATCATTTCTTAATAATTAAAAAGCGTATTTAGAGATATATATATATATATAAAAAGAATTTAGCCGCGTTACCAAAAAAGAGCTGATAACAGGAGCGATGCCGTACTGTCAATTCACAATAATATAGCTGCTTAATATATCATGAGAAAAGGAAAGAAACTATAATATATTGTTTCCTCTGATTTCATGCAGGAAAAGTCCGTTGAAGAGGATGAAATTAATCTCTTCAATCCCACTATACTGGCCAGATTGCCGATATCGCCCGTTGCTGGGTTACTCATAAGACCGCTGAGAAGTACTGATTATGATAAAGGTAATCCGAATGACGTGCCTCAACCCTACAAGAACAGTAAAAATAATTTGCTGCATTCTTTTTTAATTAGATACGCATACGTATTACTCAAACTCTTGTAAATATATTTTTATATTCATTAAAATTAAATATAATATTAAACCCTTCCTTGAGAATAATTAAATTATTTATAAAACCTCATAGGTTTCTTAGTCCTCCTGTCGCAATTGACGGACGTCGGAAATGTCACCAAGGAACAATTCTTGAGTAAGTTTTTACAACCGGAGATTAAATTCTGCCGAATAACGAAATGAAACTCATCATTCCTTGTTCTGCGTTTAGATAGATTCTACAGCATGAAGACTGCTGGTGGTTACTACATCGTCATCATCGAGGATGTAGATACTGGGAAAGTGATAGCGTGCGCATCATTAGTTGTGGAGCAGAAGTTTATCCATAACTGCAGCGTGGTACGTAATACTCCTGCTTTTCTTTAAGATATAGAAATGGAATATCCGGTATACATATGGTATCTTTTATAGCGAGGACGCCTGGAAGATGTAGTGGTGAACAACAATTACAGAGGTAAATCATTAGGGAAATTGGTGGTGACGATTATTGTGCAATTGGCACGCTACTTCCACTGTTACAAGTTATCTTTAGACTGCGTAGATCGTCTGGTGCCATTCTACGAGAACATAGGCTTCAAGCGAGAAACTAACAATGCCAACTATCTGAATATGCGCTTCCACGGCGAAAATGCCACTGAACCGTCTCATTTATAGTAACTAGCTATGGCCTCGTCTATCGATAATACCTTGGCAATCGAGTACTTATTCATGATACAGCACATACATATATGAACTGAAATTAATCAATATAACATTTATATGTTATATTGAAAGGACATTTGGATACAAATTGGACACGAATGTTTTATTATTAAATAAAACGTGGCAATTCGTATATTCTCTCTAAGAAGAAAATCTCATTATTTTACAAGAGGATTTAAGAAATTGTTTTTTTTATTTATATAAGAGAAAATTTATTGTACTAACATACTTGCGTGAACTAAATAATTTTATATTCTTTTTTACCTAACAACATAGTATCAGTATCAAGTATATTGTATACGTGCGCACGTGCGCGCGTATGCTAATTTTTTAAAGAAATGGATCCTATATACATATATAAAGTATACTGTCGCATTCTATTATAGACTATGTAGGTTGTAAAAAAAAAATAATTGTTAAATAAAATAATTAACTTTTAATTAACATATGTATATTTTTTCATGCATATAATGTTAATAAATAATGTTGTAGAAAACGTTTTTGGATGAACTTCTTTCTTACATTAGATAAGATTTACAGAAAATACTTTCATCATATTACTTGTAATATTTAATTTGCTTAATGTACAATAGAATGATTAACATACGGAGCGTTTACTTGATTCGCTTAAATCTTCTTCGCAGCTGGATTGGCTCGTAATTTCACCGCTCGCTTCGCCTCCATCTGCCTTTGCCTGGCCAACTTGCGCTCTTCTCTCTTCCTTCTTGCTTCCTCGTATTTATTATTTCCACTAATAACGTCTACACAGAAAAGTTTTTCTTTCAATAACTATAATGAAACGAAATTTGTATATATGCTTAATAATCAAATTAATCATCATACTTGGTTGCTCTAAGGGCTGAACATCTTCGAGAGACTGAAACTCCGAATCTTCCCATCCTACTTCGGAAGAATCGTTTTTGTCTTGAACACCTTGGGTTGTTTCTTCTTCCTATAAAACACAAATATTTTATAGATTGTTGATAACAATATACATTATACAATATTAAAATATATAATATGACCATCCAGACAATGAAATTACATACACATATACATATAAATTATATTATAGTAATATTGAACTAGAGTCAATTTTTATTTGACAAAAATTTGAGCAACGTCATTTTTACTATTACGTAATATTTAATAAACATTTAATCTAAGTATTATACGACAAAAATATGTATATATTTTTGGTTCGCTCTTTTACTTCTTTTAATTCCCTATATTTAAATATATCTACTGATATATTTATTTAAATAATATTTTTATGTAATATAAGAAAGAATGTTGTCTAGTTGGCTAAAAAATTTTTGTTATAGACTTAAAATTTGTGGCTGTATGCTCATACTGCTCGTAACGTTCCTATTAACATATCAGGTTAGATAAGATATCCTTGAAGAGGACCTTGACTTAGCATAAAAATATAAAACCATAAAACCAGGTGACAAACCGGTTCTTCCTCAAGGCTGGTCCACTGTTCATTAGCCTTAGGGGAGTGGCCGGACGGTGATATACTACTAGCTGGATTCAATGGCACCGATGGTGTAGCAGTGGACTGCTGCTCCATGTCTCCCCAATTATCGGCGTCCCAGCAATCCCAATCGCAATCGGAATTTGTATTTTGAGTGTTTTGCGTATCATGTTCGTGATCGGGATCGAGGGAAGTCATGCTTGTCGCGCTGCTCGTCGTGGCAGTAGTGCTAGCGCTACTTTGGGAGCTGCTGGCTTGTTCTAAATTAATTAAATAAAAGAAAGTATTGTTAATATACGTATATATTATTTCGGAGCGAAAAAATATTCATGAGCATGAAAGTACTTGAAGAGAATTAATGCTAACCTAAGGAAGCAGGTTTATTTAACAAGATCCTAGATGAGCTATGAGCATTTGATGATTTTGGCGTGTCTGACTGACTACGATAGAATTTCGCAGTGACTGCTGTAACGGCCCATCCGGCCCATGTCGCCGCGGCATTACTGAGACTGGGTGTCGCAGTATTCACATCCGCCTCTACAAACATTTAATACCATTATTTTACCAGTATTTTCTTTCTTTCAGTTTTCTTAAAGAATAATATGTAATTATAAAATATATTAATGCTACATGGCATACTCACCCATTGATTCGCGAAGACCAGGATCTTCGGAAACCGTCTCAAGCTTTGATAAAAAACCTCGAATGATCCGGAATGCATTGTCTCGTACACCTTTGTCCACGTCCGTGGTAAGCGGACATAGAGCTGGTAGAATGCGATTTGCGACTTCCTGCAGCAGAAAATATTGCTGCGTCGCCGCTAAAGCCAATATACTCGCAATTCTAGCTGGCGGAAAAGAATCGCGAGTCCCACGGATAAACGCGCCAATCAATACCTAAAATTAAGTTTATTATTTGATTTAATATTATTTCATGAATATATTATGATTTATATTATTTCGTTAATTATAAATTATTTCATTGTTCCTTATGAATATTGAACTAAAATAGTGTGACATTTAAAATACAAAAGGTCTATCCTGATCAATAAAATGAATCTAAAAGAGTAGTCTAAAAAAAGAAATGAAAGCAGACAATATTTTACAAAATAAAGGAATGTTATATTAGTTAAACGTAAAAAACTGACGTTACCTTCTGTCTTATCTGAGGGTGAAGATGTTGAGCAATTTTTCCAAGGCAAACTGTGGTATTTGTGCGAATACCGCCTTGTTCGTCTTTCGACTGAAGTTTTGCAAAATATCTTAAAGTCTCGACATTAAGATTATTATAATCTAACTTTGGCGCTAAATGTACGACTGATCTTATTGTTTCTTCCCTGATTGCCGGGTTTGTGTCGAGGAAGCCCCTTGCTACCTGCAAAAAAATATATATTTAACGTATATTAAAATATTATATTATTAATTATTGTAGATAAAGCGAAAATAATTAATTTTGATAGTATTTGTAAAAATTATTATTCATGAAAACTTTATAAAATCAATAAAAAAAAAGAACCAATCATTTCCGTTCTATGTTCTAAAATAGTAAACAAGATTGTACAAGACGTTTAAATTTTTCAGATTCAATATACATTATCTTTACAAAATCGATGGAAATGTAATATTATTAGTCTTTTCGTTGTAATGTATATAAATGACAAAATCTAATAGCATCCAATGAAGCTTCTTTACCTGAGGAAAGATCGCTTCGTTGACAGTGGCTGATTGCAAGTGATCGACGAATCGGTCCAATTGCTGCAACAATCGTAATCTCGTCGCTCTGTCGTTCGACGCGAATAACTTAACAACACAGGGCACCACTCGACGCTGATACTCAACGTCAGGTAACTGAGAGCCAAGTTGCAGCAACGGTGGTAACACAGCGCTTCCGGCATCGCCGAACTCGAAAGCGGCCAATAATTGCGGCAAGATTTTATATCGGCCAACACCTTCGGGAAACGAATCTAATTGTGCCGCCAATTGCGAGAAGAATCGTCCCTTCTCGCCTCTTTCCTTCATCTGAATTTCCTCCAGGAACAAAAGAGCATCAACAAGATTGTTCTTAAAGAACCCGCCGTTACTGCGACAACGAGCAATCACGTCCGCGGGATTTGGTCTTCCTTCTGGATTAGCTCCCGTTAACTCTCGATACACTGTTGTTATCTGCTTCGGAATCTTTAAAAATAAAATTTATGCGCAGGAGAATTACAGGAGAATCAAAATGCAGGAGGTTACGTTTCGAGATAAAAAGATAAAACAAGCAGACAACTTACTTGACCTGTGATTTTAAGTTGCGAAGTGGCGTTGAAGGTGCCGTTGTATGTTTCCCAAATCAGACAGCCAAGTCCCCACATGTCAACTGAGCTGTTTTTTTAGTTATTTATCAGTTTCATATTGCTAATATTAAATCCAAATTGTTTATAAGCTTCCCTGCTATATCATCTCTTGTGTCTGTTACATCTATGATTGTATATTGCTCAATTTGGACAAAATTAATATAACAATATCATTTACCATTTAGTCGCGGGTCTTACGCCCTCCTTGGACTCTGGCGGTTGATATACTTGGAAGGTAGAAGGTAAGAAATTGTACGGAGTGTCCACAGCTGTCATGTATTCAACCCCGCCGAGTTTCCATTCGCCGCTTTCTTTGTTAACGAACACTGACCATAGATTGACATTATTATGCCGTAAATTCCCGTCGTTATTTAAGAAATTAAGTGCCCTCTGCCATCAAATCGACCAACATGTATTACAGATCTCTCTTTCGCGTGTCGCTTAGAAATCTCTGACGTGACGTATATTTCATTTATACGTACTGTGATTTGAAATATACCCCAGGAGAAGTACAATTCCTTCTTCGACTCATTCTCGGAATTGCATTTTTGCGTTAAACGATTATATAACGGCTCCACGCATTCTGTAGCCAAGTAAACCATTTTGTCAGTCTGGAATAATAAATCACAGATTACACCTTTATACAAAGAGTACATTGCCACTGTAAATCAATACCAAACCTCCATACCTCGAGACTGTCAAGATATGCAAGTATACTCGGATGTCTAAGCGTTTTGAGTCTTTTCACTGCCGAACGGGCAATATCCAGCTGCCGCTCTCCTCCGTTTTTAACATCAAAGATAAAAACCGAAACATCCTCGCTCATTGTAGTACCCTACGGAAAAACTTGTAATAAAAATATTTTCACCAATAAACTGGAAGATAAATTCTTGCCATTGCTAATTAATTAATTTGTCATAAATTATATTTATTTCTATCAATGTGAATTAACTTTAATTTCAGTTTAATTAACCTTTTAATGTTTAATTAATTTAAAACCTCTCCTTCTAATGTCCATTTCTAATTTCCAATGCAGATTAACTTTAATCTCGGTTTAACTTACTTTTCATTTTTTTCTAATTTTAGGATTAAAAAAATAGAAAATAAGTTAAACCGAGATTAAAGTTTATCTGCATTGGAAATTGATAGAAAGAGACATAATTCTTAAAACTAGAAAAAGATAAAAAAATAAGTTAAACCAAAATTAAAATTATTCCACATTGATAAAAATAGACATTAGGGAAAGAAATAAATAAAATACATATACTTTGATTCTTCCATAGTGCCATCCCTAATAGCACATTTTCTAAACGTATAAAAATGTTTTAAATACGTTTAGGAAACATATACATAAATTACCATGCTACTTGGGCTTTCCGCAGCTACAATCGAATTACCTTTCTTTTAGCCCTGTGTATCGTCCAGAGGCTTTTGGTCTCCAAACACGAGATAGGCTCCCCGATGTCGTACGGGAAATCCTTGGCAGGATCTCTCGAGAAGAAGGACCACATTGTGGAGCTTATACACTTTTATCTGTACATACAGACCAACAGTCAACCCTCAATGTCACGTCTCAATTGGCACTGACAGCCGCGCATCAGACCTGCAAAAAGTACAAAAGTCACCGCGCTGCAAACGTACGTACGATTACGCTGTGAAAAAATTATCGCGTCATGACGTGGCCACCTCCTTCTCTATCATTCAACAGACAAGTTCCCAATATCATACAACGCAGATCTGAGATGGAGGTTAAGTGGCGAATCCGAGGCGAGAGAGAAAGAGAGAAAAAAAAACGAATGAATCCGAATGAGTTTTTATTCGTTCCAAGGAACGAGGAATTGGACTTGCATTTTCTGGAGAATTAAAACAATTCCACGCGAACACAATGAAACGACCGAAAATTACAGAAATCACCGAAACGCTACGTGCGATCGTACGTCTCCCGTCTCTCTTCGGCACTGTCTCAAGTTCACGCCAAGATGATGGAAAGAAAGATCGATTTGAAGGAAAAGACATAAATGCACTTGGCTCGGTCAAAAAACAGAAACTTGGAAATTATTGTAATATCTTCTTTTAGTCACATTACATCATTTTTTAGCCACGTTACATTTTTTTCTTTCACGTAAGAGGATATACTCGCGCGCGCGTGAATGAGTTTTCCCCTTATCTAGTCGGTCGCCGTTATTTGCTACGAAACACCGGGTAGCAGACGCCTTCGGCTCGCCGAAGCGTCCAGAAGCGTCGAGAGAGTCACACCTCGAGCTCGCACGGCAACACGCGAGACAACGCGCGGCACGTCATTCTGACGACATTCTGACGACGGGGGGTTGAATCCGTCGACCCAGAACGGTGGAGCCGTTTTCTGCCGTTTTCCTTCTCTAGTCGTCCAATCTCGCGCTCGAGACGAGTCGTGTCACTCGTGTCATCGATGATGAAGAACGAGAGGGACGAGGAGGGGGAAAAGATCGAAAGAGGGAAAAAACGTAACGACGGCGTCGAAATAAACGGCGAAATATCGATCCCCCTCTCGAGACAATCGGACCCCACCGTTCGCGCGGTGTTTTCCAGCCCGCGGGCTGATTGCACGATTGCACCCTCCGTCCTCCGAGAGTATGGGAATATGAGACGTCCGTCTCGCAATCAAATTTATGTTACATAATTATATAACTTTTTTTTATTCGTGTAGACGTTTACGATTTATTTTATTACGATCGGCAATATGTGATACTAAATTTTTATTTATATAAAAGTGATTGCACAAATGTAAAGAAAAATTTATATAACATTTTAATATATTTTTGAATCATTTTGGCAGCGACGACATTGCTCTCTCGCGGCAACTTTCGGTACGTCGGGAGGAACATTCGGCGATCGACTTGAGAACCCTTCACCGCCGATCTACCTGCATCCTCGGAGGGATCTGTTATCGTTCACGAGGATCCACGGTGATGGTGGTGTTGGCGCACGGCCTGGCAGATATCTGCTGACGGAGAGAAATATGCTTTGACAGCGTTTGACCTGACGACACGATGCCGATCGGTGTATTTCCGGCCCTCAAATTGGGCGTACTGTTTGTCAAACAGATTAGCAAACCCCTCGCCAAGTTTCTTGTCAATCAGGCGAAGAGTCATCCTATTTTCAGAACTTATTTCATCATACCGCCCGCCCAGTGTGAGTGTACTTTTATTCACTTTTCACCACATACGGAAGTTTATTGTTCATCCTGTTATAAAATATGACTGTCACTGTTTTGCACACTTACAGTTTATCACTGGGCAGAAGTGAAAGGGAAGATGTACGTCATGAACCTCGGTAAGCCTACGAAGGTTGCCAAGTTGAATGAAACCATGGCGATCGAATTGGGCGCCAATCTGATGGGCGAGCTGATTATCTTCAGCGTTGCCGGAGCGTGCGTGATACTGGAGTACAACAGGCAACAGACAAAAGAGACGAAGAAAGAGGAGGTCCGTCAAATGCAAATACAAAAGTTCACGGACGACATTCAAGCGTTGCATAACACTACGCTGCAGCAGGAAGCACGAATCCATTATCTGCAGACTGCGATCAGCGAATTAGCTAGGCATACGAAGCACAAACTACCCGAGCCAGTTTCACAGCCAGTTAATAGCAGCAGTAATAACTTAGGCGACGACGCGAGGAAAGATTCTAGTAAAAATAGCAAAAACTCAACGGAGGCGAACACGGAAAGCACGTCATTGATTGAGCGTGGTATAGTGTATTATAACAAAGAATTGAAAGGAAATAAGCTTAAGGGGATAAGTTAAGCGACGTTTTATACCTTCTCTTTGAGACATATGTAATTTGGAGATACTTTGGAGATATTACAGATGTTGCAAACTGGGTGATGGTCATTGGAAAACGAGATAGATTAACACTGAAATGTACGTAACAAAATTTTCTTCTGCATTGTGTATCGCAATCTATTTTCAGATTGTGATTAACTTGTGCTAGTCTGAGCGAAGATTTAGATATTTATTTCTTCTATTGTAAAAATACGTACTTGTGCCCATGTACCTAGATAATTTTAAAATAAATATAGACATGTGCGATAATAAAATTTATACAGAAAAATTTGTACTATAATCTTCAGCTTTTTCCATATTGCTATGTTCCATATTATTTTAGTTATTTATTTTTATATAATTAATGCATGTATTGCATGAAATAAATTTAATAATACCATTTAAATAAAATAAGAATTTTTTAAATTGTAATACTTTAAAAAAAATTTGTTATTAAAATTAAATAGTCGATAACTTACCAATTAGGCGTAGATAACAAAAATGAAAAATTTTAATCAATTTGCATACTACAATGAAAATATAATTTGAAAAAATGCTACTTTCTACTTGTTTATCTTCTTTTTTTCGATGTTTTATCAATTTTCTAATTTTTGCATATGCTAAAATCAACAACTGGTAAGTTATCGATAGTAAGTCACGTGCTTACATATTCGAGTTGTATTATATTATATGTATATCACACTTTCATTAATTCAATTCTTATATATACAGAAAAGGAGAGATGAAGACGAAAATGTACGAAGCACGAGTGATGGAATACAAACCTAATATTTTCCTTCGATTTTTATTCGATTTTCACTGCAAATCGATTTATACCCTTCTACTGACGTGGTGTTACATGTACTGTGTTGTGTCAAATCGTCGGTTTCCATCTAACGAGTCTTGTAACTGTTGAATGAAGATGAATAGGGAAAGGTCGCTGGACGATACGAATCGTGAATTACCCGAGTCAAAAAGGCACAAGAAAGCATGGCTCGAAAACGATTATCTGTTTGCCTTTTGGGGGTTATTTGTGCATATTGTCCTACTGTGGGGCGTGTTGGACGTTAACTTTCATTCGCCTATTATTGAAGGACTGCCAATTGTACCGGCGCCTAGTGGACCACCGGCTAAAAGACTGCTGCTTTTCGTAGCGGACGGTCTGAGGTTTCAGACATTCATAGAGAAGCCACCGCCTTATCTCAGGTATCCCACAAAATTTGGCCTCGTCCAAACACAGTGATACATAATTAATAATGTTTGTCAGTTTAGTTTTATTTGTGTTAACTGTATACTAATTAAAAAAATTACTCAACTGTAAATCTTAATAAGAATATTGATTATTAAGAATTTTTTTGTTTCAATATTTGCCTCATTATATAAAATAATTATCTTATCTTAATCTATATACTTATCTTTACTTATCTCATCTTTATTAAATAAATACTTATTTTTAGGGATGTAATGAGGAATAGGGGTGTTTGGGGAATATCTCACACGAGAGTGCCTACTGAATCGAGACCAGGACACGTCGCAATCGCCGCAGGATTGTACGAGGATCCTAGTGCCATTTTCAAAGGATGGCAGCAGAATCCAGTGGACTTCGACTCTGTCTTCAATCAGAGCCACGCGACTTGGGCTTGGGGCAGTCCAGATATAATTCCACTATTTACGAAAGGTATTTAGAAGAGAGACGGCAGCGTTGATTTTCATTGATTCTCACGCTCATGTTGAAATGTCGAAAAGATAGATAGCAAACAGAACGTACACGGGTGGAGTT
>VBVR01001323.1:0-31727 GCA_011638315.1 Tetramorium parvispinum | reverse complement strand
AAAAATATAGTTACTTTTGGCCTCAACCATAATTTTCGAATATTTCTAATACGAAATATGATTAACTTAACTATATGCATTACTATGTTAACCATAATTATCGTCAGAAATATTCGAAAATTGTGGTTGAGGCCAAAAGTAACTATACTTTTCTCTCAGTGTGTATTCTCTTACTTGTTATTCAGAATGCACATTTTAGGGCACATTTTAGGTATTTCATAATTCTCCAGCTACTCCACAACTATCTCTACCCTCTTGTGGCCAATTTGCCGAAAGATGTTAACGTTAAATGCTAAACGGCCACATAAATCACTTTCCGCTTCCTTGGGAACGCAGTTTCAAAAAAATAAAACGGGAAAGCGATCGATCATCGGCAAAATTATGCCGGTGCACACGATTCGCGTAGTACATCGTACCGCGCGCTTGTGCAATAGTGATTTATGTAATCTTAATATCGCGCCGCGCGCGGAGGCGCACCGCCGCGGCACCGCCGCGCCGGCCGGAGCCATTTATCCGGATCGTGAATATTGTTTCAGAAATTCTAATATCAGATAGGCGCAGGATTAATGGCAACGGTTCTAAGAGAACATCTGATTATAAATGCGTGCCGGCGACGTTCTGGCAAGGGCGCACAAAAGGTCGTCACTTTACCAGCAGCGTCGCGAATTTTATCGAAATCTTAATCGACCGTTCATAAATTGACGAGACGTTCCAGCTGGCAGGAAGAGAATTGACCACCGAGTACGCGACTGTCATTGATCCATCGCCTTCGATTCCTCGATGGCGGCGGCGGTGGCGGTGGCTGCTTCGATCGGTTCCCCGTCTCGCGCGGATGCTCATTTTTCATCGCGAGACGCCGTCATCGCGAAAACCGATTCCCGCGAAATAAATGAGGCTATCGCGTCACGAAACAATAACGCCGAACAGGTGCAATGCTTGTCTGAAATCCATTATTTATTCCTGCCAATTTCCTTTTCAGAAAACCGTCGCATTCACCTAGAAAACTTGTTATGTATACGAAACAACACGCTGAATTATGTAGAGATACGTTTTGAAATTGATTTTAATAGCCGAGAGCACGAAAATCAATGTACCGTGTGAGCGAACTTCGAAGAAATTCGATTACTTCGATAACCGAACGACACACGCGCGGCGAGTAAACGCCGAAAAATTGAATGATCGGCTTGCAAAGCGACAAGCCTGGCGCTGTTGTAAAATTCACCAATAGTTTAAACGAAAGCAATAGGCCGCGAGTAAATTTTGAAAAATTCACGGATGTGCGACGATGCCATCATCCATTGTTGATTTCCAACAGCGGGTGTACTACGCGGCACGCTGCAAGAACGACACTGCATTTCAATTCCGTTCAGAGTGCAATCGGCGAGATTGCCGATACCGATCGCTGCGCTTCGCCAATTTGCTCGTCGATCTCGTTACCGCGCACGACTGTGCAGTTGTTTCAAGTCGGATACGATACACGCGGTCCATTATTTACCGAGTTGCCATTGGCGGAAAAATTGTTTCGTCCAATTTCGGAAAACGAAAATTAACTCGGGGCGCGGAGCAAAAAAGTTACTAATTCAAGAAGATGAAATCACTCGTAAATTGTCCGAAATTTTAAAGGAGCATTTTACCCTTCAAATATTTTCAATCTTATTGCAGCACAAGTGCTATAAAAAAAGATCACTCTGCAAAACCATGAAAACTCCTCATTAATATTTGTCTTTCAGTTTTCAATCTTAGTCATATCGTGAGAATTTAAAGAGACAAAGACCACATTTAAAGGAAACTTATCTAGCTGCACCGAGCGTTAAATGTGCTATACATACTGGATTATTTTCCTGCAATCGTTTTTCTTATGTAATCAAGACGCTTTTCGATTCGTTACCCACGAAACATTACGCAACGTCGAGACACTTCTCTCATTTCCTATTTTATAACAGTGATTGGCGTATCGTCGGAAAATCCAATAAAATCCAGAGACGTGATTGGAAAGTCAGCTGAACTTTCTGTCCCTTCGAGAGAGAGATAGAGCGCGTTCGAATACTCGTATCGCGTTGATCATTGTGCGCGTGTGGTCTGATGACGGATGCATGCTCTCGATACATGATACCATCGGTAAATTGCATCGATTTCCGGTCCGTGAAAATTCGTCACCGCAGAATTTTTGTTAAATTTTTAGGCGCTTGCAAAACAGACTTTTTCGTTAAATTTACACAAGACTCTTTTGTTTCGCTTACGTTGATAGATACAATTGAAACACTCGATATGCTTTCAGCCTCTACAAGTTTTTTCAATTTTCGAATATTTTTTTATAAAATATTTTTTATAAAATACCTGTCATTTTTCTCTAAAAATACAAAATGCCATGTGTCGTTTTTGTATGCAAAGTTATTTAATTGCTGTAAATACAATAAATGATACGTAGTTTTATTAATTATTATATCAATTTTACAATATATATATTTCATGTGCGGCCTTTGAAAACTTAATTTTGAATTTTTACAATTTTTAATCCTTTCCTGTCTTTCATAATTAATTGTAGTATATTAATAAAACAATTATCAGATAAATACTAGTTAAATTTTCCCACGATTAGGAGAACGAGAAAATAATTGCTATGACGATTGTATTTCAATAATAATAATTATTTGAATTGCGCAATGGGAGAATGATCGCGGATGATATTTATTAGCCCACGTGCGGAATCGCCTTCATTTCTGAATGTGCAATTGGCGAGATTGCCGGGTTCGATCGACGCCTCCGAGCTTAAAGCCAATTTGCACAGTTCGCCGTCGATGAATCATCCGAAGTGAATGCACCGACCGTGCGAAGTTTTCATTTTATTTCATTCCGGAACAGACTGTATAATGTAATCGTAGTATATAAATCATTTCTATGTAAAGTCTCCGGCGCGGTGTAAAAAAAAGGGCGCTTTAAAAATCGATAAGAACCCATTCAGGCGTGGAAAACTTCCTTCGTCGGTCATTCAGAACGAAACACTTGCGCCGTTTCGTTCTGGATGACTCATTCCAGATGACCATCCAGCGCGAACGGAACTAGAAAATCACTAGCCGTGTATCCTTTTTGTAAAAACATTGTTTACGCGTTCACTTTTCTTCCACTTTGCGTGACTCATTCGCAATAATCATTACGAATGGAGCGTGCAAATTTGCCTTTAGTTGCACGATCGAGACTCTCTCTTGCTCTTTCTTTCGCTTTTCAATCACTCCAGTGAGCTGCAATCATCCGCCTGCAATCGTGCCTGCACTTTTTCAACTTTAAACTGTGATTTCAGTACCGCGCGGAGCTTAACGGAGCTTTCGGAGAAAGCCGGATTTGCATACCTGCGACTAGTCGAGCCAAGTTTATCGTCGAAGGCGCTCGTTGAATTATCGACGTGCGTCGATAATAACGAGCGAAGGTGCATTACTCGGATAAGGTAAACCTTGATTAATCGCGAGAATTATCGGTCCTGTGCACAAGCGCTCCACGTTCTTTTCTCACTATTAATCACGGGCGACTGATCGACGTTTTTAATCGTAAAAAATGCAAATACGTCTGATAATTCGCGTAGATCAATTGTGAATACGTAATAAATGTTGAAAATCATCTACATTTGCATTCTCTATGAAAATCTTTTCATAAATCAAGCCTCTTCTCGGTAATTGCCAAATAATAATTGACGTCTTTTTACATCAATCAATTGAATGGTATTAATAAGTTGTGACGACAGATACATACGTAACGGTAACCTTCAAGTATTTTCGGTACATGATTAGTATGACGTCAAAACTGGAGGATCGATGCTTTTATTATAGCCTACGTTCTATACTGTCAATGATGTAAAACTTTAAAATACGATATAATTTTATCTATTACAATAATAAATTCATAAATATGTTACGATCCAGCATAAGAAAATCGTAAGAAAAGTAAGAAGAACTTCTCAGTGCCACAGTTAATTTTAATATCGAACGACAAGTAAAACCGAGTGTGTCCAATGGTGTATTATGCGTAATATAACACAGATGATTGTAATAATAAATTCATAAATATGTTGCGAGCCAGCATAAGAAATTCATAATTAAAAATACGGAGAACTTCTCAGTGCCACAGTTAATTTTAATATCGAACGAAAAGCAAAACCGAGTGCGTCCCATGGTGTATTATGTGCAACATAACGCAGATGATAAAATATAATACAAACCGGTCGCTCGAAATCAAAGACTGGTACGATACGAGAACGTTAAGTGGGCTCTTGTGGGCTGTTATCGTCATTTTTTTTACAGATTACACTCGCGCCTCTCGACCGTTCGCTTTTAAGCACACGAATGCATTAAAAGTGACCGTACAGTTTCATCGATTTCACTGTATCGTGAACGACGACGCGTGGGAATGACGGAAGTAGTCTCCGGGGTAGTGTAAATTATGTAATGTTACGTCGTGTAAACGTCAGCCGTTCAAATCACCGTAGGATCGGAGCGGCCGAAGGATTCGTGAGAGTGCGAGTTTATCTTCTCGCCACGTTGTTTATTTAACTCTTCGAATGAATGAACGTAAGTTTCTAAGCGTATTCTGATGATATATTAATATCTCTATGAAACTAAAAAAATTTAATTCAATTCTGAGATGTCAATAGGAGAGAACGGTTATTATAATTCAATCGTTATAATAACAAGCTGCTCAATCCTTTTAGCCACGATAATTGCAACATTGCACGCAAGCTTGCATTGATGCGATAACAATTACATTACATAAGCATCTTAAGATTAATTTCATATAAACTGGATTAGAAGACTGGAAACCTACTTTCTATGAGGAACATAATGAATTAATTCTTTAATTTATTAAGATTATAATCTTACTAAATCAACTAAATACTTTTAAAAGCATCACATACTTTTATCGTTACAACATCAATGCCAAGTTCGTTAATATAATTACAGTGTCATTAAAACGAGACTCCGTTATTAGTTTACAGGTGCATTAACGTAATTAATTAATCTATGTCTCGGAAAAATCTTCCGTTACTAGACGACCTATCGAGTATTTTAGGTAGAAAATTCTATTACAGCACCAATGCAATCTCGTAAGCGCAATTCTTGTCGCTGTACAGCTACCACCGCACCCACATTTTCAGTAGTTTGCGTCACATTAGTCCGCGCCTCCGCTGTCAGGACAAGAGCCTCTTGGAGATGGCTCTAATTGTACCATAAAGCCAAACGCAGAGAAGAAATTGCCCGCGCGCCAATTATTCTTCGCTCGGCGATACTTTTACGAGCATAGCGGGATTGTTGTTTCAAAAGAGAACGAGACAGTCGCACCGAGAGAAAGGCGCATTTGACAATGCATAATGAGAAAGACGTTAAGAATACTAAAATCAAAACAAACCGCTTGGCTTACGTTCGTTACGAGTTCGTAGAAAATTTATATAGAACTTGAATACATCTTGCAGTTTCTAGTTTAACCATAATGAGAGAAAAATATATCTACTTTTGGCCTCAACCACAATTTTATAACGTTTCTAACGATAATTATGCTTAACATAATGATATACATATGTAGTCAAATTAATCATATTTCTTGTTAGAAATATTATAAAATTATGTTGAGGTCGAAAGTAACTATATTTTTATCTCAATGCATGACGTCAATTATAGAATATTCATCAGCAATATGATTTTAATTTTAGCATAAAATTGATGTCGTATCTTCGTTTCTTATGAAAATAAGAAACATATGATTCAAAACTATTATTTTTGGTATATTATTATACATATGCATAATCCTCAATGATAAGATAATTAATATTCTCGAAGCGCCGAAGATAATTAAATTCTTCTATAATTAAATTTCATTTTATTACATGGTTATATGGTTTTTGGAAATAGTTGCCCTTTTTTAACCACACAAAATGCATTTCACATAATCGAGATTCGAAATGAATAAAATTCTGTGCTGTAATATATTACTTATACATTGCATTAAATAACATACATGACAGCGATTTATTGCTGATAAAAACTACATTGTTCACTAAAATTTTATGTAGCCGGATGTGCATTTTGTTGTTCTCTCTTCGCGTGCATTTCACGCACGTAAGTGAAATTTCGGTCTCTCGATTTTGCGGACAATGTAGTGATCTGATTGGGCGACCGTTAATTGATGCCGCTTTAATTAATATGCACGACCGACGTGCGATTCTCCGGCCAGAGAAACTCGCACGAACGCAACCTCTGATTCCATTCACGGACTCGGATTGTCACAAGGTAAATATATGCACGCATATATGAATATGGACTCGTCGCGCAGTAATACACGGTGCCGAGCGTCGTCATGCTTTTTTTATAGAGGTTCACTTCGATAATACGCGTTTCGTCCAAGGCCTCTCGTCCGATGCGATCGTGAGGATGTGAAATCAAGCATGAATATTTATAATTAAACGCAAATTAATAAGAGATAAATGAATTGATTATGACTAATTAAAGAGTCACATTGGATTAAATTCAATAGGGGAAAGATATGAGTGCTCGTACATAATAGAAATTATCAACGTTGTGGCTGAAATTTCTCCCGTTAATTACTGCAAACGGCAAACTTAGCAGATGCGATGGATCGAACGAATAAACATTTGATTTGGCATTTCATAATTGCATTAAATGATAAAATCAGATTGGCAAAATACAGTTCTCAATTGTGTCATTTTTATAATAATCGGAGCACTTTAAATTATCGGTTAGATTATCATTTCCAGAAAAATATAAAAATATTAAACGGAAAAATATTCCATTGGAAAATGGAATTTATATTAATGTTATATTTTTAAGATTATATTTAAATTGAATTTTTAATTGCAATCGCAATTTTTATTTATAATCAAATTCTGATAATCCCCAACGCAAACATGAAATAAATAAAGGAACATTCTCCAAATGCATTTCGCGAAGTCAATTCGTTTGGGGTGGTTAGTTTAAATTACATTCATGGCGCAAGTTGGGGGTGCAATAGTGTTTGCAAATGCATTAGCGGAAATAATTGCTTTGCAAAATGCATTGATATTGCTCATCGACCCACCAATTTGCCCTTTCATGGAGCGAGTTTAGAAATGACACGGAATTTCCAGCGATTCTGTCATAAAGGCATAGGACGAGTATCATTCGAACCAGCTCTTGAAATTCGCAGCTTATGCAGAGCGAGAAATGTCAGCTGGCATTACCCTCGAGTATTTTTTGGCAGCTCGATTACTGTGCCCAGAGAACACATTCCGTGGCTTGAAAATTTCATCAGCTCGGTGCGTGCTTATTTGTAGCCTTCACAGCAAAATTGCTACGTCCATATTGATGGGACGATTGATCTAACCAACTATGCAAAGTGTACAATAAAATATAAACCATGATCGAATTAAACTAAATTCGATCAAATAAAATCGAATTTAATTCGATTTATTTATTATTAATTATTTAGTTTCATTCTATGAAATCGAATTAGACTAACTGACTGAATAAAATTTTACAGAATAGATATACATATAATAGTTGCAACTTGAAAAATATAGAAATATATCTAAAAACTTGGAATGTTACAGTTAAAAAAAGATATTATAGAATGTATAAATGTACACAATTTAAAAGGTATAAATTCTTCTGTGGAAAAAAACAAATTAATCAGCAGATAATTTAATTAAAATAATAATTATAGCTATACACGCACATAATAAGAGAGCTAATGAAACGTGCCACGTATAAGTCTCATTCATCTAAAAGTTATCTAAATCAAATTCTTCCTTTCAAAACGGAAAACTGCCTTAAGGCTGTACACATCCTGCAACGTCAAGGGAGGTCAACGTACTCGGAAAGGATTACCGTAATTAACGGCAAGCGATAGATGATTGCCCGGGCCGACCATTACAATGTGCACTTCGTGCGGGCAATTAGGCAGCCAATGAAATAATGCATCATCGAACGAGCAGTGTGATCACGAGCGCGCATTGTTGTTGCCGCGAGGTCGGCTATCGAGCGACGAGTACGTCGCGAAGACCGCGGAACGTACCGCGCAAGAAACACGAACAAAGGATCCTCTGTTGCATCCCGAGATCCCCGGCTTCTCCCTCGAGGCCTTCACGTAAACCGAATCATCTCGTCGTGCCGACTAAAAAAGCAACGCGAGAAACGAGAGATATGATAATTTTATCCCATGTAGAAAGATTTGGAAGAATAATGAACGTAATGTTGAAATCCTACTTTATTTGACGGCTTTATGTGATGCCGTCCATAAATCGGAGCATCTTATCTGCACATGTATCACAGAAAATCCCGCATACGTATATACATTTCTATTTCTAGAATATTTATGTACAAAACGTATGAGAAAAAAAGTATTATTTTTGTACAAAACAAGGACTGCAAATGTCAGGAGTAAATGCCTTCATCTCTCGATATGAAAATGTGATAAAGATTGGGAAGGTGTAATGCGAATACGATGCGATTATGTAACTATCTAGCATAATGTTCACTGGATATTTACGATGTTGTACCTACATATAACGAGACAGCGGGCGGCTAGAACTGTGTGCAAATGTTGGATATTATTATTAGACTTTCCGTTACGTGCCGCACAAAGTTCCTTCGCGGGAGGGATATACGTATATTCGTTAATGCAGTAACAAATGCAGTTGGTCGCGAAGAGAGAAGAGTCCGGCAGGAGCATAAATAATCGTAACACATCGGCCATTTAGCGTGTGATAAACCGGCCATTACGCTATGTGCAAATAGTTTTGCGTGAAATACGGCGGGAATGACAGGCAAACGCGCGAGTCTTATATTAAATCCCGTCTCGTAATACTGAATTATTTTATTATAGCGTATGTTACGCGCTCTTGCACCGCTGGCGAAACTCGCGCATCCACGTTTCGGTCTTCATTATCATTAATTTACAACACAAGCGTGTATTACAACACCTAGAAGTGTCGCGATAAGCTTAAGAGCGTAGATTACGGTAGACGTACCTACCCATCGCTTTACGACGCTTACGTAATGTTTGCGAAATATTCTCTTTTGTAACCTAAAAATAGCTTATTCTTTCATGCGTTTTTCGAGCAATTAATTAGAATGGATTATGAGCAAATCGTATTATGAGTGTAATCCACTCCTACTATTAAAAATATATATTTATAAATAATTATTATATGCATTATTATACCAGTATATTGTATCGTATATGTAATTTCTACATTGAAAGAAAAATATCGTTACTTTTGTGTGTGTGTGTGGACTCAACCTCAATTTTACAGTATTTCTAATAATTATGGTTAACATACTGATGCATATAGTTAAGTAAAACATATTTCATGTTAGAAATATTACAAAATTAAATGGTCCAAAAGTAACTATATTTTTCTCTGAGTGTATGATTTATAAAGATTCATATATTTGTGTTTCTTTATAATAATTAAGTAAGATTAAAATCGACCAATTTCGGTCATATATTTTTTGAAAAGCTAATATTTAACCATCTGTCTCATATTTGACTTCATCTTGTATTGAAAATATGTTCGCTTTCCCTTTTAAATTAAAGAGCGAATATAATTAGTAGCAAATTAATAATTAACATTCAGAAGAAGTTTAAATTTCATTACAGGAATACCTATATTACTACTGCATAATCCCGTTCTCTAATTTTCCTCGCTTTGCCAAAAAATAATTCATTTCATTAGGAAGAAAACGAGGTGAATCAACTGGATTGGATTGCTAATTAATTCTCCGTGTAGAGAATTCAAATTCAAACTTAATTCCGACCTGCTGCTCGGCAAAAGATTCGACAGACCCTCCATCATCCTACGAAATTCCACTTTGTGTGCAAACCTTAAGCTCCGGTAAGGGTCGCTACGTGGTACTAGGTCAGTAATGCCGAGGGCGAGCAGCTGTACTATATTCGCGGGTGGTACAACGGGTGGGGCACCCGAGAGTTAGCCCAATCAATAAACCTCCACCCGGCGACATTCAGACTCGGTCACGGGTAGTTCCGCGGACGTGCGCGTGCTCTGGAAAATTCCAAGTACTGACCGTGCGCACCACTTTTTTTCTTGAAACATTGCATAAAAGTTTCGGAAGAATTTTTCCAAAAAGTAAAACTCGAACATCTTTTTTCAATTAATTCTCGGGAAATATATCGTAAAGGTCTTAGATGTTCGAATGTTTCCTTATATTTTTCTTGTTATCTAAAGTTTTCGTTTAATTTTAAACGTTGAAAGTTAGAGATATTCTTTTATTTATTTTTAAGAAGACAATAAATCCATATAAAAAATTGGGTTCTCTGTTATATAATTTTTTTTATATTTGACACAAATCAATATATAATTCACATTTAATAAATTATATTATAGCAGATAATTAAGACTTAAAGAATTTTTGAATTAATTTTCTTCCTTTTCAAAAGTAACAATGGGATAGACATCCTTGTGGGAATTAGAATCAATTAGTTCGGGAAATCAAAGAACAATATTTTATTTTTAATTAAGACTGATTTTGAATATTGAGATAATAAATAAAAATGTTTTCTATTCGTACTATTCTTCAATACCTACATCAAAATCGTAAATTTTATTGTACTTAGATTTTTATTTCAATGTCTAAATTATTTTATGCAAACGTATTAAAATAAAAATTGTATTAATTATGCATAAGTGCACATGTCTAATTTTTATGAAAAATAGTAGTGGCGTAAATTATTGTATATTTTAATTAAATCATTAATGCTTCAAATGGTTCTAATATTATTCTCGTATTTCTTTTAATAAATGGGATCCCAAATGGAACATGGAAAAGATCTTATCGTGTGATACATAAATATCTCTGTTACGTATGTAAATTTCCTTATTTTCTACCTTCTGAAATATATCAAAATACGTTATGTATTTCCTAACTTTAATTTACCTTCCGGAATTTGTTTAACTATCATTCAGACCTCGAATAATTAAAGCGGCCTCTCTCGCAGGTACGGCATATATTCTTTTTGCCTCGAAATTTACGAAACTCTCCTCTGCTCTTGTGTTTGCACAGAATTTCATAAAAGAAATACAGGCTCTCATTTTCACTGGAAGTTAAACTCACTTCATCGTTTTTAAATATTAATCGACTATTATAAACTTGCGTCGGGCCTTATACATGCTGCACATAATTTTCTGAATAGTCACGATAGGATATTATTTGTTTTCTCATCCGAGAGAAGTACCTAATTTATTAGACTAATTGCATTATTCCTAAACCACGGCCAGTGTAATCGATAGAAATATGCATGTAACGGTTTCACTAGGTTACAATGTAATTATTATCACGTAATGTTACAATCCTCTGCAGAAATGCAAAATTATGAATATCGAATTCAATGTTTCGTGATACGAATACGAATAAGAATTTTTTTCAGTTTGGTATTTTATAACATTTTCTTTGAGATGTTCACTACTGTATCGATTGTGCACGACTCAAGGATGTTACGTCAAAAATAATGGACCGCTTAGAAAACTCGACAAGGCACACAAGTATAAAGACACAAAAGGAAATCATTATTTATTCGATATATTGAATAATCAAGAAATAGAAATAGTGCACTTTCTCTCGATTTTAATTTCCTAATAAATTTAGATTTTATCTCTACTATATTTTAATGATTTTTTTACAATTTTCTTCAATTTTACAGGCTTCACAGCAAATAATCTCCTTAAAATAAAATTCTGATAATATAAAGATAAATGTACCAAAATAAATATAATTTATTTTATATACCTTTCTAGTTCTACAAATATATTTTTATCAATATTGATTATAAATCATGGCATATACATTTCTCATTCATTTTGTAAAAGATAAATCATATTTATTACTATCCAAATAATCATACAACAATTCATTATCATACTTGAAAATGCATGACATTTTCTAATTCTTACCGCGAAGTAAATTTAAGTGACCGCCTTGAATTATTCGCAGTTCATCTTCTGGAAGGATTGTATCGGTTACGTCGCATCTGTGAATGAGAGAAAGTGCACGATTGCCTGGACACTCTGTGCGAGCGGCAGCAGCCCGACAGGTACGCGAGTGTTTATACAGCGTGCTGAGGCGAGAACACGGTTTGCACGCTCATCGCGTATGGCAAACGAGTTCGGCGACCTCACGCTCGCTCCTTTTCGCCCGTTCGGAAAATGGCAAATACGAGAACGACAAACTATTTCGCTTCCCTTGGCGTATGTGCTTACATCCCGAATCAATCCGCTCTCCTAAGGATCGGTCTGAAGAAGAGATCCATTGATGCGCAACAATACCGCCCCGACGAAAGGGTCCAATACCCATTTACGATATTACACTCGCACTCGAATAATTCAAAGGCAGATTTGAGTGCCAAACGAAGTCAAATTTGCGCGAGCGGGAACGGAGATTCATTGATTCCCGACTATCCCATACATCTCGTCGATATATGATAATGATGATAATGGCAACATCAATTTCAACAGCTCGCAAATGAGATCGTAATTTTTAGATCACCGATACATGCGTGTACATAATAGCACTAAATTTTAATATAAATGACTGAGTGATAGCAACCTTTCAAAATCACTAAAGATTAAAATCCTGGAAATGAGATTTTAATTTTTAGATCGACCGAGATATAATGTGCATAATATGATTTTAATATAAATTATATCATGTGATGCATTTCGATTTTAGCTTTTAAATCTTCCGCACAGTGTGACATAATTAAACTAATTACAGCCGTAATTAAGGATTTTAATATAAATGATCAAATAACTTCGTTAAAGAACCATCAAATAAATAATATTCAATTTCGCTCTGCTAATTTGCTTTTTGCAAATGTTAAAAATTATTGTAATGTCATTTATGTAGGTCCTTACGTGTCAAATTTCGATTTTTGTAATTTCAGTGAACATTATTCATGTATTTTCTGTTTAATAATTATAAATCCATAGGCTCTTGATATATGAGCTCTCAATATTTTGAAACGAACGTAACTACTCCGTAAGTGGAAGATGGAAGATAGAAAATTTTATATGTCACGTATTTTCTTGAAGATAGAAAATTTGATGACATACAATTTTCTACTTGTACGAGCAAACTCTGGAAATCAATAACACAGTAACCGTATTTCACAGAACAAAATCGGCGAAAAGGATACTTTTTCTCAGACATTCTGATCGAGGAGTATTAACGTAAGTTCAGTCAAATGGAAGAATATCACGATGCTTAAACGCTCACGATATATAAAGATTGTAGGTCAAGTAACTTTTTCCCTTTATCTCTCTCATCTGACGGCATTGCTGAATAGGGCGGCGGTTTTCATCTCGTGACGCATATGATGCGTAATGCGCGCATTAAGCGTACACTGTAAAAAATTAGTGTAAAATTATATGTAAGTTTGAGACACACTCAATGGTTTTAAATTAATTTATTTCGAATTTTGCAGTATAAAAGTAAAAATAATTCCTTAATTTGTTTTTTACAGTGTATACACAAAAGTAAACCTCACAATTTCTATAAAATTACATGTAATTATGAGATTCGCTATAATAGTTGTAAAATTCTACGTATTTATAACTTTGCAGTCAAAAGTAAAAATAAGTTTGTAATTTCTAATAAATTTTTTACACTGTATACACCGTAAAAAACAAATTAAGGAATTATTTTTACTTTTATACTGCAAAATTAGAATTTAATTAATTTAAAACTATTAAGTGTGTCTCAAAATTACATGTAATTTTACACTAATTTTTTACAGTGTAATAAGAGAGAGCCGGTAACGGTTCGAGAACGTCAAATTGTCGGCGATAAAAGGTTAATAGATAGTCGCAGAGCATTTGAGGATAATCGAACGTACCAAAACTAGAATAAGCGTCCATTTTGCTTTAAATGTTTATAAAAATTGTTAAACGTTAAACGATGGGACAGTATTGGCATGACGAAATTTGTGAACAAAAGTATACTTGTGATATTACATGACGAATCAAATATGCAGACAAATATATCGATCTCGTCGTCATTATAGCCGGCGCATTTGGAATTTACGACCTCTTGTTTTATCCAACGCGATTCGTAGATTAATTAATTATAAAGTGAATTAATTACGTTACGGCAAGCAAGACTGAATTGCATTGACCCTCGTTACGCTATACACGATCGTTACACGTCGCGTGGTACTGTCACTGCACCGTTTTAATCACGGAAAATTATCAAGGAGATATTTCAAAAAGATATTATATAAAATTCTCCTGCATTTCATTTACAAGCACGTTTGTTATTCGAACCTTTTCGCTATTAAATAAAAAAATACAAACAGAAAAAGATCTAGAAAAATTTAGCATTTCTTTTATCAATCAATTTCAATGTTTATTTACATTTCTGTAATTTCATTATTGAATAATGCTACAAATATACATATTAATTCTCAAAGATTCCATATCATTCACGTAACAAAAAATTCTGAATATTTTCATCAGCTAATGTATAATATCAAAAACTAATTATATTTAAATATTTAAAAAATCAACTCATGATATTGTTAGTAATTATTATAGTACTGCTTTTAAATGTGTAAGATTAAAAAAATAAAGAGGAAGGAAATTCTTCCGTTATGCGGCAAAATGTCAAGGTATTTTCACCAAAAGAACTTGTTTGCCTCTCCTGGAAAGGTCTGACATAGATTATTCGCCCAACGAATCGTGACAATTTCTTTTCACATATCATTATGTCAAGTTCTTATTTTTATTTCGCTCCTTTAATTTCTACAATACGGAATATTCTATAAATATTTCTGTGATATATAAAGAGTCTAATGATTTAAAATTCAACATAAAACAGATTACTTAAAATAAATATTTCAAAGTTTCTTTCTCGAAAACTTACTTGCTTACAAAATATGTAAATAAGACAAAATTTATATATATATTTACATAATTTTTAAAGCTTCTGGGGAAATGCAGCATTGTTTTTCGTTTCCTAATAAATTTTCAATTGCCCAACTTATACTACACAAAATCTGGCCGAATTGTCGTTGAAAAATAGCGAAAACCCAAAGAGGATTACAAGCGCGTCGAGGAACATCCCCCGAGATAACAATCTCCGGAAAGTTCCCTCTTTCTCTACGGAGAGGGAAAGCACGTCGCTGGTTAATTATTTTTTCCCCCTTGTGAAACAGTTATTGTAGCGCGATAAGGAACAGGTCAATGCGGCATAATAACCTCCGTAATAAATCGCTTTGAGCATTAAGCGTGCATTTAATGCCGGCACACGTGCACCCCGGTATACACGAGATTTATCGCACCATTCATAAAGTATCGCCTATAACCCCCTCACGATGAGAATATGTTGTATGGCAGTTAATAGTGATGTACCAAAGCAGCGGAAAGTTTATACGGCGGCGCCGAGCGGCGTTTAAAGGGCCCTGAATTAGTGCCCCGGCTCCGTAAAACCCGGATTCGCATAACCGGATCAAACCTCGCGCAAAGTATGGCACACAAATGCATGGTCGGCATGGTCGATGCAGCAGTTACGGTGGGTAATATCGCGAAAGTAGACTGTTGCTCGCACCGCGATAATATTGCGAGGAGAAAACTGGACATACGTGTGCTAATTCTGAGTTTTTAGGACCGCGAGACACTTAATTGGCCATAATTGAAATGCAAGATACCAGATTTCTTCTTGAGAGCTGCTCAAGATTATTTGCGATAAAAATCAGAGAATGCGTTCGACTTTTTAAAGTTAAAGATAGTATGCAAAAGAAATCAATAAATATTATAATTCATTAATAACCTGACAAACATATAAACTTGCGTAGCAATAATTTTCATTTTTACGTTAAAAATTTGTTTTTCCATTAATTATAATTTTTACATATTTCTATAAGTCTTCTCAATCTGTTTTTTTTTTATCACAAACTTTTACTTTTAATATTGATGCTGATAGTCGTTATAAAAAGAGAGGTCGAATACGTTTACAAGTATGAACTAGAAGCACAAAGTTCTCCCAGGATTAAAATAAACTTAGAAGAGCTCAATCAGCAGAAATCGATATCCTGCCTTTACAGCTTCCCGTTCAATTTTCATCGGTAGACTGCTCTTAAAATGCAGGGGAGACTGCTCTCAGAGCCGATTGTCACCGCCACTCGGAAGTGGTTTTGGTATCCGACCACTTCCGGCAGAATGGGCTTTAAAACACCACTCGAGTTCGATGGGAGACAACCTGAGAACCAGACGTATCTGTGAACGGAAATACGAGTTGTTTTACGAGACACATTGTGGTTCCACGTAATCTTAAACGACACGAAACTTTTAAATAATACTGCGACGTAACGCGCTGTTCTCACCAAGTAACAAATAAAAGAAAGTCATAAAGGAAAGTAAAAGGTGAAATTTAATGAAATATAATCATATATTATGCACATTAATAATTTGTATAGATTTTTATCAAATCCTTTCCTGGTTACATAAAAACCGTATCCAATTCATTTTCAGACCCTCGTGTGTTTTTTATTTAAATTTATGTAACCTGATATTTTATAACAGATCTTTTTTCTCCTATACATAATATTTTCCTGCTATATTAATTCAATTCTGTTTTATAAATTATAACGCTTTATCATCGTTTACAACGTTCTGTTACGATGTGAACAATATCATGTTCATCCAATTACAGTGCGTCGTTTCGAAAACACAGAGGGGACTGAATCAACAAAAAAAAAAATGATTCTCAAAAACAACCTCGGGGCATTGATTGTGCAAACAATCGTCTCGTACGCACGGGGTACATACACGAGGTACTTTACGTTGCAAATGAGTGAATCGGTTCATGTTACACGAGCGCGTCGAATTTTCTTTCTCTCCGCGGAACAGAGAGCGGATCGGAGATATTGTGTGATTACGCAAGCATCGCGACCATCATCACACATTGTATCAAGCCATGGACGATTCGTCGCGCCGGCCTAAGTCATTTCATTTCCCCACGGTCGGCTCAATTTTCCGGCGCAACATGTAATTTCGCGGCACCCTCGGGCGAGGGTTTTGTATAGCAGATCAGTGTTTCTCAAACATTTCAACTTGGCCTTTCATCTTTTTTTTCTTAAAAACTTACATTCATATTAATATTAACCTTGTTTTCAACATTAAAAGATAATCTCTCCTATGCATAATAGTTCAATATTTTACTTCGTTTAAATTTAATTAAGATACAAATAATTTTTTATTAATAATAGCGATACAAATTTCTTAAATAAAATGACATTCAGTCAATATAAAAAAAAAGGATATAAATAAACTAAATTTTTCACTAGTGAACGTATTTCTTTTAATATTTGTCTGAGAAAAAAATGTGAACAAGGAAATGTGTAACTAAAATATTGGATTAATTTTGGATTACATAAGACTTACTGTTAGATATTTCTCGTATGACTCAGTTCGAGAAACACTGATGTGGAGGGTTCGAACGAGTCATTTAAGGGTTGTTAGTTCCGCCGCGAGAAAAACATGGACAGTGGAAACGAGAGAGCATGCAGATGCAGCCAGGCATGCACATACTGTTCTCCCATGCGTTTCCCGGGAATATCCATCGGTTTGCACATGCTAGAAAGAAACGACCGCGACGTCCGCGCGTCTGCTGGATACTTTAGCGAGACGTGCAATTACTCCGGTGAACGAAAGAAAACATGTTTATGGACTCACGCAGGAAAACGGAAGAGATGCCAACTGACCTGGAAATTCCCGGAAAATACGAAGAAACATGTGACAAATTTCCACATGAATTGCGAGAATTTCAATATTCAGCAATGATTTATTGTTATTGAATTATAAATTATGTAATTGAATTATAAATTAATTATCATAATTACCACGATTAATATAATCAACAAAAACAATATTATTTCACTGCATTAGTGTAAAATAATAGATGAAATAATAGAATTTAGGAATATGGTAAAATACATGTGCGAATATTATTATAATTTATTCAAATTTGATAAACCTTGCGGGCAAAATCATTTGTCATTAATAAAATCAATGTGAGAAAATTATTTTCAAAGCAAATTTTTTTAAGTACTTTTTAAGTACTTTTTAAATAGATTTAAATACGTATTACAATACGTATATCCTACACATAAATCTTCGATTGCGCTCAAATTACATTCTATCAAGATATTCAAATACGCGAAGGAAATTTAAATACTTATCTTGCACATTCGACGCTCGCACGCAAAACGCGGCGTGTGGTCGACTAAAATTGTCCGACCGAATTTGCATTCTCGTGTCGCGCGACAACGATTGTGTCCTGCCGTCTTTAGACGCGGATGAACTTATGTCTGATCTTTTCACCTTTCCTCCGCTGCTGACACGAATCGCGGAACCGCATCGTGCCAACTGTGGGTCGAATCAAAAGGTCAATGAGAACAGGCGCCTTTGTTTCATCGATAACGCGCGTGAACCGTGAATAGAATTTTCCGCGAAATTTTACCCGCTTATTCTGATAGCCAAATCTTCATATCTCTCGCTTGTATATTTTCTTATATATTATTTCATGATTGATAAAAAAAAAATCACTTTTTTTAGTTATGAAACTTTCACAGATTACGAGAAAACTTGTAACTTTATTATTTTCCGATTTTTATTATCAGTATAATTAAATAAATCTTATAGTAAATTGTCCTACAAATCGAGATATTTATTAATCTATTATTAAAGATATAGTTGTTTTGTTTTTAAAAAGAATTATTGCGAGTATTAGAAATATAATTAGTATTTAAATAAATTACGATATAAATAAATAATTTTTTCCTAGCAAAATCTTGGTAGCGTTCCTTCCGAAATTCCATTTATGTCGCGGGACAGAAGATACCGAAACGGGAAAGGTGTGCCACATTTTCATGAATGAAACGCGCGTAATCGATTGCGACACTTCTTACGGTCTGAATGACGAGAGTTTGAGAATGAGTAGCACGTCGCAGCGCCTTCTTTCTCTCCCTCCCTCTTCGCCATCTTCGTCGTGTCGCAATCGTCGATCTGCTCGAAACAAGTCATTACCTTTTTCAACGTGCGTGGAGAGCCACAATCTTTCATCTGCCCGACGCGACGAGGGAACACTCGAATTTACCCGCCTCGTTGAATCGGACGCTAATTTTGTATGGATCGCGAAGAAAGATTTATCAAGGTTCTCTCACATCGGAGTTAAATATATGGTTTCGTGTCCATATTCAACAATTTCGCCATGCTAACTATTTCTAATACCTAATGCCTAACGCCTCATCCAATCTAAGTGCGCCTCATTTATGTTGTCGAATAAAATTAATTAACTGTGTAATTTTAATTCATCGAGCTCAATTCTTGCAACATAATTTAGAAGCAAGGAATTATTTTTAGAAATAATTTCTCGTGAAAAATCGAATAGCCAGATTGCAATAATTCTATGTTTCGCCATACAGAAAAAAATGAATTCTTGACTCATGCATATTCTTATTCTTGAACGCTATTGCTTTCAGCGGAGCACAAAATGCTCTCTTTAGTTAGAAATGTTTACTTACATCAATAATATATAAGTTTATGCAAAGTATATTTTATCTTCAAGATAGTCTTGTTTCTAAATTAGTTATATGGTTGTAATCTTATTTTTTAATTAAAGTAAATTTTGCTTTCAATTAGAGAAGAATACCTTTGCTTTGTGTTAAAAATAATTTATTCTGAATTAGAAATTATTTATACTTGGTGCTAAGGATAAAATATTCTTAAATCAAGGTATATTTGCATTTTTCTTTAAAGATTCATTTTTTCGTATGCAGTGAAAAAATGAAAAACAATTAATTTCGACAAAGAGCGATCAATGTCGAAAGAAACTCGATTTTGGCGATCCATCCACGGAAAATAATGGGTATTAAAAATTTACTTATTGCTTATTAAAGAACACATTTCCAACGCATCGTGCCGCCTTTGTCATCTCGACGCGACGAAACGCCGGTCTAATGGATGCCCTTGTCGTACGATGACGGTGGCGACGAGGTACCGAATGCATTTAGAAAGGTCGTTAAGAACTTTTTATAGGAGTATGCCGGTACGTCACCCGGTTTCTCGGGGGGTGAGAAGCAACGGATCTCTGCCATGCACCCTCGAGCGCTCGAGACCCCTCGAGTCGTTATACACGGTGGTATGTTCAAACGTATCACCCCTGTTAATCTCCGCGTCCTCGAGTATGGATATGTTTCTGGGCGAAAACAATTCGCATTTCCGTAAAAAAGAAAAAAAAAACGTTTGTTCTATGCATTTGAACATCTTTCGCGGTTAAAAAAAAATTAATCGACGGTTTTCAACAATACGAAAATTGCCGGAATGACAATTTGCGATAAAGATGTCGCGTGTTACCGCATTAAGCAGCGTAGCAAGCGAATGATTCATCATCGTTTCCCTCGTCACGCGACGAGTAACATTGAAGGGTTACTTTCTCGCACAATTCACATGCTGCAATTTGCAGTAATACTCACGAAACGTTCATTGAATCCTCAGTATTTTCTCTTAAAGAATTTCCTATGTAGAAAATGACGGAGCAACGCGAGATAATCGTTTATTAACCGCTACCGGATTGAGTCAAGCTAACAAATTTATAGGATAGATGGGATAGATGCATCTCGTAGAGGAACGTCGAGCTCGTAAATCTACCGATGTGTTCACGGATTCATGGTTCAATCAAAAAGTTCTAAACGGGCCGTCGCTCGTGTATTCATTAGCCGTCGGTATAATCGGCGCCATAAATCCCGCCGACGGAACGTTCAGTACGTAAATGCGGAGAACCGGCCGGCCGCCGGCAGAAATCGTCGAAGGTGGTGCAACCGGCGCGATGCCGGTATTTATAGTCGTCATCATGCTGTTTGCTGTGTATTAGCCCAATTTGCTGCGCGTCCCTGCGTCCTCCAATTAGCGGATTAGTCGGTGCATAACGCCCACGCAAGTCGTGAATTCCAACCTCAGTGGTATCGCTTTATTTAATTCCCGACGAAACGGATTCGACAATGTCGTCTCCCCTTGTTATATTTTTAGAAAAAAATTCCGGATCCCTCGTCCGCGTGAAACTATACGTTTGTGAGACTGTCCCCGAAAATTTTGTGCTGTTGAAATTTACATTATGTAAATAATAATCTAGCGAATATTAATTAATTCCATAAACTGTTTTGTACATGTAGATATGAATGTTGAATTAATTACTACGTCAAACAAATTTTCATTTAACTCTGAATATTAAATAAGAGTAACTTGATAAAACTTACAGCGGTGCGAAATAGTAATTTTATTATTATTATTCATTTAATTACAAAAAATTAATTTCACGAAAATGTACTCTCATTAAATTAACTATCTAAAAAACGATTATATAGAAACAAAGATTCGAGATCAATATTTTTTCGATGCAACATTTATTATTTTTAACATGCTATTTTGCAGGCGCAAAGCGTTTACGCCGCTAAATTCGTTTACTATGGCCGTGTCATCGCGAGCATACTACACATCTCTAGAGACTTCCGACAAGAAAGAGGGACCATGGAACGACGTGAGCGGTTCGTCGAGACATTGCTCACTCGTGCACCTCTCTCCCTTTCTCTCTCTCTCGCTCACATGATTTACATTTTCTGTAACCTATATACCTATCCTCTATCGTACGCCAAAAACTATTCTCGTAGTCGGTCAACTCTGCGATTTCCGTTGTCCTTGTGCCCTGTCGCTTCGTGTCACAATCATCGTTTCAATTTCATTCGAGAAACTAATCAAGAAGGGCTCGCTGCCAGAAAATCCCAAACTCGAGAAATTTTAAATCAAGATATGCATAAATGCTAAATATACCTTCTATATTTAACATGAAGAATATTTGAGTAAAGTTCAAGAATTTGAACGAGATATTTCTTTATGTAATAATATTTACAATAATACAATAGATTGATAAACTTTTGAAAGATTGAAACATATTTCAATTATGGTTTTACTATAACTCAATTAAAACAAAATTTTGCAAAGATTAATTTTTATAAACGTATATATTTATCTTGTTTTTCTTTTTATCTTATTACTTATTTTTTCAAAATGAAATAAAAATGGTTTTTTAATCGAATCTCTTTGCTCTTACAGAGCAATTATTATACATTCATTCAAATGTGATTATTATGAGAAAAAGGTATCGCATAAAGTTCATATGGGATTCTCGAGCATACGGTAATTAATTACGCGAATTAGTTAGAGCACGCACGCGTTTTGCAAATCATTCTAAAGCGTGCACTTATACACATCGTTCATTCTCGAGAACGTAATTACTAATTTCGCTCTGAAGAACGTAAATCAAAGAGTTGATTTACGTGGAATTGATAGAAGTTTAATTATAGAATCACATTGATCTAAGTTTATTAATTGCCAACTTGATTAATGCATCGCTTGCTATACCAGTCTGCTGTTTACCTTAATTGAAATTATTTATAGCATAGTTTCTATTAAATATATCTAGATGGACTACTCAAACTCTAATAGCTCGATCAAGAATTAAAAAGCACTTATCAAAATGTTAATAATTGAATCTAAAATGTTTTTGTATATAAATTTAAACTTGCTTTCTACTATACTAATCTTTCATTAATGAGTATATAATTATTTGTGCATGATCAATAATTAATAAAAAAAGAAGATTACAATCAGAGATTCTACCGTTTATATTTTAGCCCTTTATATTTAATCGTATAACTGAAGTAAAAATATTGCATTAAAATTTGTATATTTACGAAACGTAATTAGTATAGAAAGGATAATTTTAGAAAGTTCATTATTCAGAACACCTTTGAAAAAATGCCACTCCACCTGTATCAGGTGTATCAAAAGTACATCGATAAAGTACATTGACCCTACTGATCGACACCTGGTCCTGTCATTGCCCTTCAAAAATGCTAATACGCTATCTTTGAAAATAACTTCCAAAGGACCAGGTGTCGATCAGTAGGGTCAATGTTCTTTCTGTATTATTAATAGAAATGATAATTAATAGAAATTCTGATAATTAATAAAAATAATTACTTTAAGCGAATATACTGAATCGCATGTTTGAGAAAGTCTATAAGAAAATAAAACTGCCATAAGTAATTCTGATTTTCATTAGATAAATTTTCATGAATATCAAACTATTCTTCCTTAAAAACGAAATATTATTAAACTAATTTATCTGCTTTTTTAAACCAGCGATCAATTGCATTGAGAAAAACTAAATGTTAAAAATAAACAAAATCCTGATCCGGCAATTATTCGCTCAGAATGCTGAAAATTTTTAACAGGCCTTGCAATTTAGTCAACACGTACATACATACGTATGTACGTACACACATGCACGCGCCCGCTCGATAAACCGTGATGCATCTGGATACGTGCGTAGTTCGAAAACAAAAACGCAGCTCGAAACATGTGAGATTTTCACAAGCGATGGCCCGAACGAACGTCGACTCGTTGTATAAACACATGTCAAACTGCGAACGAACGTGGAACGTGGTTTCAAAGCGAAAACGAAAGAACTCCATTCAATCCATTGCGATCCAAGAGAATGTCGAAAAAATCAATCAACATTAAGTTTTCTACTTGTAATTTGACGTTAGCAAAATTGCAGTCGTCTCTAGTATTTTACAGAGAATCGTAAGTTATAATTGCAAGGCATAATTATCGAAAAAATATTTCGATAAATCGAACTTTCGACACTACACGAAAAACATATCTCAATTGTTGAATTTTCTTCGGCACAAATAGATATACGAGAACCACGTTTGTGTATTTATAACATTAATAGGCTTCGTTAATTTTATAATTTGTATCGATTTGAATATTATACCGAATCTTTGCAGAAATATCGATACGAGTCTTATAAACCACTATCAAATACGTATGTATATCTCGATACAAAACCGTGAAGGGTTAAACCGTTCGAAAACGAGCGATTTTCCACTTCGTTTGCTGCCTATTCGAGCATCGGTCCTGGCGTCTAAACCAGTCTCGATTTATCCCTCGTGTGTGACTACTCCGGTAAAATCTTAAGTGCTAATGGCCCCCTCGAGCATCCGACAAACGTACGTAATTTCATTAGCGCTCGGGACTTTCTATACTTCGGCTTCTATTTTCCACACATTTCCCGTAATTTGACAGTAGAAAGCTTGTTTGTTGAAAATATATTTAACTCTCCGCTAACCAATATTACCAGCAAACCAATACAATTCAAAGTGTCAATTTTTAGTGTGTGCAGTGTTTATCGTAGTAGCAGTTTATCGTTAATAAAATTTCAATAGAACATTTCATCAAAATTATATAAAATGTTGGAACTAAAATTTTTTATTAATTTGGCACATATTATTTTTTCGAAAAAATATAAAAATTATCAAAATGAAAAAAGATGGAAAAAATTTGTTAATTAATCAAAGTTGATTAATTGAAAATTAATAAAAAATGTTAAATCCAAGACTGAAATCAAAAATTTATTATTTAATTTTAAAAGTTTAAAATTTAATATTAAAAAATTATACTGATGTTTTAATTGACATTTCATTAAGAAAAATATTACTTTAAATTCATAAAAAGTATTGAAGAATGAAAAACGTTTCTATAAAAATTAATGTTAATACGTGATAATAGATTAGATACATTGTATTTCTCTTACATTTCTGTTTCTGATTATATAATTTTCCAACATTAGGGGCGCAGAGAATCGTGTAAATGTTAATTAGCAACTATTTCTCTACGGACAGCTCAAATTAATCGCATCGATTATTTGAGAAACTGCTACATCACACTAATACGCTTCAACGTCGAATGATATCACAATAAATTTGAAGGCACATTTCTCCACGCTTCTCTTTACGCGAAATACGAAAGGACAGGATCATAAGAGCACTGCTACATTCTAGCAGAGCAGTTAAGCGGTTATGCTCTCTCGCGAAGAAAAGATCGGTCGCGGTGATACTTCTAAAATTAGCTCGCCGCCGCCGCCACCGCGTAACTTCCTCTCTCTCTCTCAGTGCGCGCATTCGCGAATGTCGTGCGCGTAAATTCCTGCGTGCCGACGTGGACTCGCAACCGCGCGCAAATTAATTGCCGTCGAGCTTCAGAAAAGTTGCCTCGAAAAGCGCACTTCGTGTAACTAATCCCGGTCGGCGCCATAAATTTCCCGCTACCCGCTGTTTTCCCCGCGTGTTCCCACTCTATCTCGACGAAGATGGTGGCTCGATAATGACTTTATGTATATACGTTAGCAGTATTTACGCTAAAGGTAAGACCGTCGACAATTAAAAGTGGAAATATCTTAAAAGGCGAAATGTCTAATTTTACATCGCTGCTGATATTCGTGATAAAAGTATAATAAATTTTTTCACAACTTTCATAAAACATTTGCATTATTTAACAGCACAGCGCTAAATTTTCTGAGCATTGTATATCTAAAATTAAATTGCACTTAGGAGAATAAAATATTAATTCTATCATATTTTTGCGAATTTCATCATATTCTCGATTATAATCAATGTTAAATCGCATTCTCAGCTCTGATGCGATATTTCTAGTTTCTCAGTATTTTTCCTAAGAGTGAATTTCTAATGGAAGTGGATTATTTGAATATTAATTTAATCTGGCTCCTTCGAAGAAGAAGGAGCATTGAGAACATGTTATATCGGCGCCAAGAAACTTGAATGTGCAACAGTACTTTATCGATGCACCGGGCAGGCAGCTCCCGCGGAGATTGCAGCGACGTTTAATAAAGCCGTGATGTATCTGCCCCGGGTTATCAATTAGCAGTAATTGCGTTTAGTCCACGGAGGTATCGATAACACGCGACGGCGAGAGATGGAAGTCTTAATCACAGTGTACGGCTGTACGTGAGAGAATTTATCCCCGATGTCACAGTTTTTGGTGCTGCATTATCATGCAACCCTCTCAATATCATCTTTCGCTCTTTTTTTCTTTCCTTCACGTTAAAGTCTCATCGTGCGCGACGGGTACTCGAAATGGGCGTTAATTAAGGGCCCGGCCCGCAGCAGGTGTCATGATAATTCCTTCGAATTGGCTGCGACGGGGCTCATTATGCAAAGCTATGCAACGCGTGGCTATGCGTAATCACACGCGTCGTTTCACGGAATTATTTATCCAACTGTCAATAATGCTGCCCTCGCGCGCATACGCGGTGACACAGACCGTTAGCATAATTTATCACGCGTGAATTAGGCGCATTAAGGATGCGCGGTGATTGCACCAAGCGGCTTGCTGCTTTCCTTTTTTAAGACGCTATTGACGCATTAATCTCTCTCGAGGGGAGATTTAACTCCCAGCATTCGCGGAAATGCAACGTCAATTGCAATGTTGACACGCTGTCGATATGGCGGGCGACAGTCGTTTGATTCGCCCGTCATGGCAACGTCGACGGGCAATTATCCGCGCGTCACAGTTACGTGTCTCGAATTGTTTCGACACAAGTATCACATTAAGAATGATAAGCTAATAGATTATCTCGCTTAAATGTCAAAAGGTATCTATCTTGCAATTTTAGTCGTACGCGTAATATCGCAAAAAAAAAATTACGTCATATATGGCAACTTTATAAAAAAAACTGTTTAAGGCTACGATATAAATAAATTAACTAAAGTGTAACATTATGAAAAAAATTTAATATCAAACGGAGAGAAAATTTATTCACCGTCACTATAAAAGACATTCTCTTAATCGTTATAAAATCAGAAGGCTGGACGATTATTCATTTGCATCTCAAATTGTCGCAAAAGGAACGAAGTATAAAAATAATTTCGAGTTCACTGCTCTTTAAAAAAGCGAGAACGAAAATGCGAGAGTCGACGTTGTAAAATACGATCGCAGTTGTGCGTCACTCGTTACATCGCGACGTACAAAGGGTTAATGCGCGGGTTCCTCGAACGTTGACCCAGAGAGTTAACCTAAAGTTAACCGAGGGCAATTTCAGAATTGGCCCTGGGCTAACCTTGTCTCCGGGAAATAAATAAATCATCGTAAGTGGAAGCGGACCAAGCCGCGCGTAACTAGTAAGGCCAATGCAATTTTCCAACCGTTATCTTTAATGCAAATCGTTTTAATGAACTTCTGTCGGAAATGAACGAAAAAGACATACAAATTTTAAATAGCTTTTAACGAGGCAACTAAGTAAAATTTTCGTTAAACAAATTTTTCTTTTTCAAGTAACATCGATGAAAGGATTTGAGTGACTTTCTGTTATTGTCAACTTTTATGTTCGTTATCGTATATTAATTTTAAAAAATTCTAAAAGAATTGAAATATCGAAATCCGTGATTTTTTTACCTTGAGAAGAAATTAGGAAATGTCTGACTGTACACTGAAAAAGAATTCTGGTTAAAAACGGACGAATCAGAAAAATTTCTAGACGTGATCAAATATTCTTCTGGTTATTATAAGTTACAAAGTACTGAGTTCTGTTATAATAACCAGAATTTCTATTATACGAGCCAGAATATTTGATCACGCCTGCAAGATTTTCTCGTTCGTCTGTTTTTAATCAGAATTTTTTTCAGTGTAAGTGAAAGATTCTCTTCTTCTTTAAATCTATTCCATTTAGTATTGCGTTCTTTTTCGATCATTCGATATAAATGGAAAATTCGCCCAGGGATCTATTCGACGCAGGGTGATATAATATTAGATAGATATATTCTTGGCAATAGGCCGGGATTATGTTCACTTACCTTTTCGATGGCTTCCAGCGCCGCTTCAGCACTCCCAGCATGAGTAAACCGACGAAGATGAGGCCTAGGCGCCAACGGACCTCCGACTCGCAGCTACGTATCAAGCACCACCACCAGCACTACAACGGACCACTACCGGAATCACACAACCACCCAACAACTTCAATTTTCCCGAGGGGTCTCTCTATCAGCCGCACACAAGTCACACCATGATCCCCACCGAACGAGAGTTTCTTTTTCGACGCGTGATCTTTAGTCTCTCACGTCACAATGATCGATCAATTTCTCGATGATCGACGCCCGCCGACTAGATGGATCGTCGTTTATCCCCCTTCGCGGAATCACTTTCAGTCACGGCACGATGGATCGCGTTCTGCGGTTTTCAAGCAGCTTCTTGTCATCCTCGGTATTGCACGCCCTTACTTTGCCGGACACCTTCAATCAGAAAGATAGCAGCAACAATTAAAATCACTGAACTAAAATATGAACATTGATAAATATATTTGAAATAAATTGGTCACAAAACTAAACAGTTTATATGAAGAAAGACGATTAACTATAACTTTTGACAAATTTTCAAATAATTTAAGATATTTTAAATGTCTTAATTATATGTATATATTTATATATGTATACTATAAATATATGTATGTACTATTTAACCCTAGACTGTCACACTAGGTCACCGGACTAATGACAAGTAACATATCTCGAGAGTAATTCTCCATTGTTAGCTAAAATATTAAAAATTAAAGAAGTTATGATTTTTCAAGCAAAATTGGATTTAAAAAATATTGGTTTTCAAGAATTTTTTTCAAATAAAAATAATTAAAATATTAATTTTTTATATTATTGGAATATATTTTTCTATGTTTGAACTTTATTTCAGAAATTTTGGACACTTAGTTTTTAAACTGCAGCTCATCGAGAATTGCGTTGAGTCATGGTGACTCACAATCAGTGTGACAGTCGCGTTTGAAAAAAAAGGACAGTCTAGGGTTAATACAATTTAATATAATAATATATATTTTGTATCACAGTTTCTTTGTTACACATAAAATATATTTATAATTCATTGATAAAATTGTTACGAAATTTATCATATACAATTACCAATTTAAATTGTAAGTAAACCGCAAATATTATCCCAGCTTAAAATTATCGCGCCGCATTTGTAAGGAACAATACTGTTTCTCGCAAGAGATAAATTTTGCCCGCTGCTTTATGGCGCATTGTTTTGCCGATGAAAGTTCAATAACAAATAACAATTGTTCCACGTACAATCGTTAAATGTACAATTTACATCAAACGTTAAACGAGAACGACTTTTCCGCGCAGCAGCGTCAGAGTGTGCGTTTTACAATGTGAATTCGCATAGCACGTAACGTAACACGGTCGTGAAGATTCTATTTGCCATTCACAAAGGGTCTCATAAATAATAAAGCACGTCTCTCGACAAATATTTATCCCGCTTCCGGGCTCGCGGAATAATTTATCACCCTTCGAGAGAGTCGGCGTCACGTCGCCGTCGCCGAAGGAAAATTTGATCGATAACTCAAACGCCTGCTCGAAATCCTCGAGTTTAAATACCGACGGGCGCCTTTATCTGAATCACGGGAATCGCTTTTACATCGTCGCCTAATTGACCGCCGGGAATTGAGCCGGCGCGTCACGCAGAGCCCAATGATTAAAGATTGAATTATAAATCACGACCCTCTAATTAAGACGATAATTAATCGACAGTGTTCCCAAGGAGACGGGCACCTTTTGTCGGCTAGCGAGGAAAATTGATCTACCTCACAAAAACTGCAGCGCCTCTTTTTTCCAGGCGGGTAGTAACAGCGGTTCTCTTTTTCTAAGGCCGGCTATTAGCCCTATTAATTTATTTACCTTACAAATCGTAAAAAGTACTGTTACTTTACTGTGCGGACAAGGTTCCGTGAGAAACACTATTAGTAAAAGGATCCGCATGTAATTAACTATTTTATATCGCTTTAAAGAATTTAACTCGAATTTTAATTCGATATTTATAATCACTTTCTGTTCTCAATTGCCTGAAATTTGGAAAATTTCAAATCGCTGAATCCTCGAATATTTGTCAAAGTCATTTTTCGCTTGGAAAAATACAAATACACAAATATATGTACTTTAAATTTCTACAATATGAAGCAGCACGATTTCAACAATATAAAGAATATAATCAAGATTTTATTTTACATGATGAAGAACAAAACATAAACGTGATTGTGCAGTTTGCCAGGTGCACGCAGAAGCAACGCAAACGTCGATTCCGATCCTTCGATGGGAAATGACGTTTAAGCCGGTATTAGAGTGACCTTGATTTGCTTTCTGAGATTATTGGTTTGGCGAGCAATCACGATCAATGCGGCAGAGCATCCAATTGCCGCGAAATTGCATAACCCGTGCTCAAAGGCTATTTCGGGCTTAACCGCAGTCGTACGCGGGGGTAAAGTAGAAGTGGACAAATCGATATTTTATTTGCCGTGCGTACAAATCGCGTTGACAATGAGGGCGTAAGGGCGCACGAGCGTGCGACACGAATGCAAATAATACGACAACAAATAATGATTCCACCATACGACGGACAGATATTAAAAGAGTATCAGGAATATTAATAGGCATGTTGGAAAATTGCTGCGTAATTTAAATCGTATTTGGGAAAATGCAAACGCGGACAATGTATCGTAAATATTTATATTTAAATAGGGAGACGAATTAAATTTCTAATTATTTAAAAATCAATACCGATATCTCTCCGCGAGAGATATATTTATCTATCCGTCCGAGAGAATGTAACATTTTTTTTCTCGCATATTCTTGGCGCAAGTAAAACGGACCACGTCCTATTATTAAGATATTTACTTTCTAGTTCAGCGAAGCGACTTGTCGCCAATTATTGCATGCTGATTAAGTCGAAGCGGGTTTCCGTTTAATGACGTTGCTCCACGACATCCGAGGATTATTTTTAGAAAGAACTTTCATCCCATTAATGGAAAACTCTCGGCGGGACATTATCGTTAATTAAATTCACTGAGAATCCTCGTACGGAAATTCGCTCCGCTGGTTAGTGTTAATTTATTAATTATAAAAAGATATTAAATCTATTCCATCATATAATAACTCGTAACACGTCAAACGTTTCGTTACTTATCATCATTAAATGTCTCGTACACATAACGTCATTAATTAAACATCAGAAACCGGTGCTGTACAATGATCGGGCTCCGAAGGTGCATCAATTTTACCTAAATCAATTCAAAATGGCCACCGAATGGACTAATATGGAATAATATTCGCTCACCGCAACGTGCAGCATTCTACTCAACCCGAAAAGAGATTCGATATTTAACGTAATAAAAATGTTTCACTTATTTTTTCACGTCACTGTTTGAAAATTCGGACGAAATTGTACTCACGATATATACGCGCGCGCGAGAAGAGAAGTGCACTGAGAGAAAAATATAGTTAATTTGGACCAACCATTTTCGACCATAATTTTATAATACTTCTAACAATATGATTCACTAAAAAAAAAAATAATTTTGATATACGTGGAATCTTTTAAATTTCAGAGGATTTTACTCTTATATTGACTTCGAAAAGATTCCTCTGAAATCAAGAGAAAAATAGTATAAACAAGAAAAAAGTATTTTTCACTTTATTATTGAAAAAGGAATATGTTTGCTGGAAAACAATAAGCTTAGAATATGAGATTATAGGAAAAATCACTTTAAACATAAAATACTTTTTTTAAGGTGGTTCGTCAGTAAACTAAAAAACTGGCCACATAAATGAAACTTTGGGAGGTTGTTATTTAACATATAATAAACCATCTCCCAAAATTTCAGACCCCGTTGCCATGTAAATTATTGCAAACGAGCAATATAAAAATTCACTTTTTAACATAGCTCTTATAGGAGGTTATGAAATTTTTACCGGAAATGATA
>VBVR01001322.1:0-31737 GCA_011638315.1 Tetramorium parvispinum | reverse complement strand
GAACCAATAAATTTAATATTAAATATTAACAATTTTTTTCTAATAAAAATTTATCTCTAATAAATTAAAGAATTTTTTTCCATTATTGGAATTAAGATTGATGTTAAGTCAAATTTGCTCTCTTCACTAATTAAAAATTTCTTTTATTTTTACAGCTTATGCCACACGAATAATATAGATTTTTCATTCACGTTGAGCAATTCTTCGCAAATTTATAATCAATCATTCTCTCAGTTGCGATATTCACTCCTATTATTCACCTTCTTGCTAATCGCTCATTAGTCTCGTTATTGTCTTCAGGCGACAACATTCGTCGGGTCCTTCTGATGTCTGAGTGGCTAAAGTAATAGTCTGTGTACGAGAAAGCAAGACAGACAGCCCCGGTATTCACGGGCTGCGTCTGTAATAGGTATTGTCAAGTCCGCCTAGCGGAGTCGACAAATGACTTCTGTATTCTGTCAGCGAAATGAATAACGTCGCGCGCGTTACATATGGGACGCGCGAACACTTGCCAAGATCAGCCGAAAAAGATGGCCCGAGACGCTAACGCTCTTCGCACCGTTCTCGGCATATTGAAAGGGATCGCGCTTTCACGTGAAAGGGAGATATATCACCGGGAAATCCGTGTTACCGAGCGACGAGTATCGAGCGCGAAAGTTGCCGTCGTCAAAGGCCCGCTTTGCAAGGGAGCGAACGCCGCGTGGCATCCGGTCTGGAGAACGCTTCTTCGCTGTTTTCTCGAGCTTAGCCATCCCCCGAGGAAAGTGTCGGTCGTGATGCTCGACCGTTTTGAGATATTGTTACAGGTGACGCGTGAATCAATATATATAAAAAATATCCGTCTTTTCGTCGGGACAAAGTTACTTTAATCGATCAAACGTTTTACAAGTAAAAAGGAAATGTAGGAAAATCAGGATGTATATACATTGACTTGCATAATCACTTATATGTATTCTGTCTTCAGATAGCTTAGCTAGACAGTTCTTTTAAAAATATCTGCACCTGATGGAAGAGAATAAATTATCGAAGATAAGAAAGAATTGTCGGATTTGTGTCCTTTTACTTCCCAAGCTCTCAGTTTTGAACTTAGTACTTACTTTCTGTTCTTAAGCGAAGTAATACGCTTCTTTTTTTTTATATTTCTCGCGATAAAGGCCACATTCTCTGTTAAATAGATCGTTAAGCGAAAAAAGAGGGAATTCAAATCAGTTTGAGATCGCGGCAAACGTTCCCCGTTTCGTGTTACTCGCTCTCGAATCGTTCTCGAAGGCGGGCGTCGCGTAACAATACCATGATAAAAATCGATTTAAGCGAGAACGACGGCCCTGCTCCGATCCAATTCGCGTATGCTAATGGGATCTAATCTCCGTGTCTTTTTTGCCGAACTTACAATCGCTGAACCGATAATTTCGCGTTATCTCGAATAATTTGCTATTACGTAACATTGCATGTTTAACCGATTTTATTCCGAATGATTTTCATAGCGCATTTGCACCTACAGGCTACGCCGAAAATAATCATTGACGCAGAGAAAGTATTATAATGTTTTCGTTGTTTTATCGTGTAAAATATATTTCTTTCGTATTTATTTTCATAGCTTTTGTTCAGATTTTCTTTTTTCACTTGCGCATTGAAAAAATATTAACATTCGTATCCTGTATTTTCTTACTTTTATAATACTTTTCCAAATCTAATTTATAATGTATATCAAGAGTTTCTCTAAATAAAAATTGTACACACACACATACAGTTATTTATGCAACCAATATATATAATATTCTGAAAATGTTACGCAAAGTTTACCATTATGGCATTTTATCGTTACTTTATATCTGTAAAAATAAAAGCTACATGTAAAAATACATATTATAAAATCCTATTGTAAAATTTTGCAACACAATATAGAATTTTCTTTTTTTGGAAATTGGTAAACAGACCAATTAGTCGGCAAAAATACGTAGGTGTATATTAAATTACGAACGAGCGAATGCAAAAATTTTCTCTTATTACATTCGAATTAGAACCAGTTCGAATTAGAACCAGTTCGAATCGGACTCAGAAGAGTTTCCATTATGCTTCGTCCTATTGCTTTTAAATCGCGACTGAACTTTTCTCAGTGTATTCTTTAATGAAGGTTCTCTCAGGTCTTCTTCTAACGCTTACTTCACGTAGCCTATAAGAAATTCACGAAGGCTTGGCGCGTCTGCTTTCTCGCCGACTTTACAATTAAAGTGTATTTAATGCGGGCTTTATTTTCCCGTAAACGATGCATTTACCTCCGACGCGTTTTACAGCTATAATACTTTTGGTTGCGGTACTCTGTATTTTTCCTCAAAACCTATTTTCCTTATTATATATTAGTTTATCTCGAAGTACTTCTACATGTATAGTTATATATTTAAGTTATTATACATGAAAATGAATAAAAATTATTACACTAAATTAAACAATTATTTTTGTATAAAATTTTTTATAATTATTGTATAAAAATGTGATAAAAAATTTATTCATAATAGCTTTACTTTCAACATTACTATCGATCAAACCATAAATTTATTGGTCAGCAAGTATATTTGAGCATCAAGTATATAATTTTTTTAAAAATAATTACAGTTAATAAAATTATATTTGATATTTGATACTAGACATTAATGTGTATTTAAAACATACATATGTAAAAATAATACAATAAACTGCAATCGCGTAATAATATTTAAATAGCGTTCTATTTCTTAACAACATTTTATAGCCTGAAAACAAAAGACAAATATTTAACATTTAAACAAATTTTCAATTTCCGATCAGTCAATTTGAATAAGTGTTTACAAAATGTTGCTTTTTTGAATTTTTGAAAATTGAAAAGTTATCGTTCTATTTATGATCTCGCTACACTCCATGTTCTGAAAACGATTATATCAGTACCCCTCGTCGTCCCTCATAAACGCGATCGAGTCGGGAGATCTCGGGATAATCTACTTTCTCCGTGGCGATGGATTCTCAAAGAGCCGAAGCGAAAGTAGAGCCGCAGTACGTGACGTTCGCCTTTATCCCCGATTATAAGAAAAGGAAAATAACGCAGTCGGAATTTGCGAGGATCGATGGTGGCGCAGCAGCAACGACGTCGGCCATTCCCGTCGCTGTCGTGCTATCGAGAAAATTTTAAATCACGTCCGAGATAATCGAATTCCACGCCGCGGGAAGACGCACCACGCTCGCCCGGACGTTATTCACCCTTTAATGGCGAATTCGCACCCTCGTCCCCAACGTCCTCTCGCTCTTCCCTTTCTCTTTTTCCCTTCGGCGCGCCATTTACGCATCGCTGCTACGGGCGACGGTTCCCGATCTCGTAAAGAATGCAAAGGCACCCCCAGGGGAACATCCCGGAGTACGTCCTCCGGACCGTATCGCCCGTAAATTGTGCCGTCCATCCTGATTCCATGCTGCGGCGAGAACCGCGCGATCATCTCATCTCCATCGTCGGATGCGTCGCCTCCTGTCTCTACTACGTGCCGACGTTCTAACCGTAGGAGTTACGGGGGTCCGGCGGCGCGAAGGGATGCCGATATTTATTGGCTTGCCGAACGTGCCCTCGATAGATAACGCGCCAGATAAGGTTTTGGAGGATAAATTATTAATCAACATATTCTGTACCTTTTCCTTTTCCGTTCTGTCTGACAAAAATATGTGCAGAAGAAGCGTACCAACCGTGTATTAATCGCGATCGATGTAAACTTTCTTCCTGCTACTTGTAAACAACAGGACTGCGTTGGTTGTTCTAGATCCATGTATTGAGATTGTCTTGTATTAGCGTGGATATTTGACATCGGTATGGATGTCAAACATCTATATCAATACACCGACGGTATTGATCTAGATGTTTGACATAGCTGTGTGTGCCTTAGGTATCTATGTTGCAAACGTTATTATGGCGTGTTCCGTAGTCCGAAAAAGCACGGACTCTATTTATTTTCTGCTGCATTCTATTGACTTTCAACCACCAAGTATACAGAGCGTCCTGAATTAATAGGATTCAATCCTCGTGCCCTCGAATTAATTTGGAGTTTTATTATATATTTGTTTTATATACAGAACAGTTTTGTTGAAATATCTAAAAAATTTAATTTTACAAATCTTAAAATAATTGCGTTAGACCATTCAAATAATTATTTATGACACTCAAGCTGGTTGTTAGAATGTCAAAACTATTCGCAGCATTACCATTATTATATTCTCAGATGATTATTTTAATGGTCCAAAATTATTTTAAGATTTATCTAGCTAAATTTTTACACACTTCAGCACCGTTCAAAACCGTTTTTCCCGTTTAAAAGGGACGGGAGAAGTAGAATGAAATTAAACGAATTTTATTAATATCCAGCATCGCTTTATAATCATCGCAGTCATACCGTTTAAACTAATTATCGTCCATCCGTACTAATTATCGACTTTCAGCGAACTGTGTTACGCGCGTAGATAATGAGAAATTAAATTGCACAATCGCAAACGGGAGGACGGATTTGACTCTTAATACAAGACGCGCGCGTGCGCGCAATCATTGTTGGCGAATATAGAGCCTCCTCTCATCAAGCATAATCTTTTAAAGGATGGACTGCCAAGCGGGAGCGAAAGGCCGCTATTTTATGACTAAAGCTCGGATAGACCCATATTCTCTCAATGCAGGCTGACGAACTTCGGTCGAGCGACCGAATATCTCGTCTCTATATCGACGAATTCTCTCTCTCTCTCTCTTTCTCTCGTTCCCCCCAACTTTCTCCCTTCCTTCCGGCAGCTCACTCGTCGTCGGTTCGCAAACCGGGTCTAGAAAAATGGCCATCGGATTTTCTATTATCCCGATAAACATCTCACGGTGGTTCCGGACGGTTTGTCAATAGCGCAATGGTGTATAATACCAGTTCGAGGCGCTCGGCGAATCCTCTTTACTAGTAAGTGAAGGCAAATGCAATATCGCACTGAGCGTCCGGGATTACATGTCCTTCAAACACACGTTCAGCTTCTATCCTATTAAAGGATCGAGAGTTCATCTATCTAAGTTCGCGTATCTATGTCATTGTTGCCGTAAGACGATTAAATCCAATGAAAGGCGTTTGGAAACTGTCGAATCCTCATTACCGGCGCGCCGGGATTCGCGTCACCGCGACAAATTTCGCCCGGGTATATTCCCATGAATATTTTAAAGCGCTGTTTTTGCCGCGATCGCGCACGTAACGATACGTCATTAATATCGTCGCTCGCAGGTAATTGCCGCGCTGTAATTATCATATAGCGCGCAAATTAAAAACGCCCGATAAAACGTGCCCGGCGGCGCGGATCTCGTATATTCATTGACGATCGCGCGGCCGTGCGTGCCGAGAGGGCGAATTTTTATTCGCCTCGCATCTGATACTTACAATTCATGTCCACGCGGACCGACGACGACAGCGGCAGCGACCTATTGTTATTCGTGGCGTTGCAGGTCAGCACCGAATGGACGTCGTCCCGGCTCAAGTTCTGTATAACGATCTCGCTGCGTGTCACGCCGCCGTTCGGCGTCGTCGTCCGATTGGTGATGAATCTGTCGTTGCGATACCAGGACACCATCGGGGCCGGTTTACCTGCGGAAACACGTCGATTTTCGTTTCAGCTTGCAGCGTGTCAGTTCCGTGTGTGAAAAAGAAAAAAAAAATTACCGGGCGATTCGGCGACGTTTCGGAATTGGCGGAAATCTCCGCGGAGCATACGCGCATAGAGATGTTTAACGGAGAAATTGATGGTTTCGCTCGTTCGACAGAATCGTAACTACCGCGACGCGCAAATTTAATGTTGGAAGTATCGAGTATCACTCGAGACTTCATTCAAAAGCACGATGATAATGAAGTGCAATAATTACAGTCTATAATTAGCGAAGAGAGTTAACATCGTGCAAATGGAATCGGTCTTTCATTACGAACGAGCACAGATAGTGTCATTAAACAGTTTCAATATTATCGTCGGTCGCAAATATGAACACTCGAATTATTTATTGAAACTATCCGCATTATACAGACTATCTGAATAATTACTTGATATAACATAATTTATGTAATGCATAATTGATGAAAACTAGATACAACAAATTAACAAAGATCAGTAATTCATATTACAGGATATTCTAATAGATTGATTATTGTATATACATACGCAGTCTTTTTGCATTTTAAAAACATTAATAGTTTGCGCGCTTCGTAGGAGACAAGAATAATAATAAAGTATTTTTCAGGAAAATCATTATATTCGACTTGTAATAAATTTATTCTTATGACAATTTAATTATCTAATATTTCAAGTTTATAAATTATTAAATTTCAGAGGCAAAATCCCTTTTACGTAAAGTGCATAAAAACTTTATACGAACGCTGCAAAATGACAGTTCAATTTTAATCGTTATGAATATCAACGTTACATAGCTACGCGTAATGTATAAACATCAATTATATATATATAAATATTATTCATCTACAAATATGCAGCGACATTTTGTAGTATGCGAATATTTATTCACATAATATTATTCATAATATCATTAATGGCTATCATTTATAGAATAAATAAATGGATGTTAATACAGGTAATTAATATATATTGTAACATACATATTACAAAAGATCTTATGAGTCAATTAACAAATATGCGAAACATAACGCCAAAATAATTAAGTCAAAAGTAAATAATTATCGAAACGTTTGCTGTGTTATGAAAACGGAAACTTTCGATTTATATATAGAAATAAATTTCCACAGAGTACAGAAAATAAATGTCTCAACCGGAATGTCATCCTATCTCACTATTTTTGCCAATCGACCGCAGAGCACAACTCACAAAACAGCGCATTGCGGGGCAGAAAAAATTCATAGTTTTTTTTTTCCGAGAGTAGAAAGGATTTTTCGTATCGTTATACACTGATTTACTCACCACCACGGACATCACAGAAGAGTCGTAGGTTGTCACCTTCCATGTACGGCCCGACCATCGTGCTCCGTCCGGTCTCGTTCTCATCGAGGATCGTGATCTTACGCGGCGGCACTGGAAACGAAGAGAAATGCTCGATGTAGTTAGCGCCGAGGAATATTCATGATGCGCGCGAGGGTTGCTCTCCCCCGGTCACGACTCGCCACGGTACCGGCAGGATTGTCCCGGGCTGCGTGCGCGACGCGGAGGAGCTCGGCGCGGCATGTCACGAAAAGTCCGATAACACGAAATTGGTATTGGAAGATCGTGCCTGAGATATCGCGACGGCATTAAATTGAAATCTGAAATCGATATCGGGAGCGCGCGAGAGACCGCGCCGCGATGTATTTCTAACGGGCGTACATACCGGATGATGATGCGTCCGCGCGCGCGGAGGAGGGCGATACTTCTGCTCTCATCGAGTCCAGAAGCTGGGAATTGTCACGATAGCGGATATCAGGTGAACGTGAAAGCTTGCTTGGCGGGCGGAATTCGAAATAATAAGGACCGGGTCACGGGAAAACGGAACTTTTATTATTTCACTTCGCGCGTGCGACATTTTTTAATTCTCTTACGTAAATTAGTTTATTCGGAGGGACTCCTTTCGTGTGCGGAGCTGCATGGAAAAATCAGATTGCAACGCTCGGGCCGTTTGTAAAAGGAGAGCCACTCGGCGGACGGAATTCCCGGGCGATGTAATTGGAAAATTACAATCGCAAAAATCACGCCGGAAGACCGCATTCAAGAACGCCACCTCGTTCTAGCTTATTTTTCTTCCCGGCGGCCTTCTCTCGCCGCATAAAGAATTATTTTGGTGCTGCACTTGGAGTGGAAGGGCGTTTTATTCTTATTGCAATTTTCTTTCATAGCGCATCAAGCGCGACAGTCGGGAGCTTTTGAAATCAAAAGCAACTTGGTGAAATACAGTCGTTTTCCTTCAGCTTACATCAAATATATTATTACCACTACCAAGAAAAGTGGCTGCGCGGATATCAGATCTCTCTCTTAATAATATCTTTTGTAATTCTAACTTTAAATTTGTATACATATGATATTTCTCTATCATTAATTTTGTTATCGATTCTCTTCCGTTGTAAAACAAGCATGCTTGATTTCACAAAAATGAAAGGCATTTTTAATATATTTTTAAATCCTCATTGTTGCAAATACTCCATTTCTCCTTTCCCGCTCCATCTCGCTCTCTCCCTTTCTCGGTCCCTTCTCGGTCTGCATCTCCGTAATCCTGACAAATGGTATGCGGGGAAGCATCATTTATCGGTATTAGCCTTTGTAGTATTTGCAGTATCATAGTCCGCCCGTGTAATACGTTACGTATCTCGATTGCCTCTTCGCCATCGTAAAGAGTAGATACAAACACGATGTACTCGCGTCGATGCCGGCTCCCGGTGTTCCCGGTGTTCGCGACCTCTTTTTAAAGGCGCAGTCCCACCGTAAGGACGCCCGATGCAGTAGTCTAGCGGTGCAATAGCGCGGCGCGCCATTAATCCGCGACAGGTCTGACAGTGGCGCACCTGCACTACTGCCGTTATTTATTTCCGCAGAAACTGCCGCGGCTCTATACTGACGAGAATTATCGTGCTTTAATGAAACCGATCCCTCCGGTAAAACTCAATTTATTATCCGACTCCGGGCGCGCGCTTTCACGTCCGACTTCGCGTCGGCCACTTTCTTTCCTCTAATTATCCGCCGCGTTTAGCTAAAAGCCAAAGCTTGCGCGCACGCGGCCGCGACCGCGCTATGCGCGCGAGATCATTCCGCCCCGCGCAATCATTTTTCATACATTCCTCCAAAATAGAGCGCGCGAGTCCCGTTGCGGCCCGACGGGAATTGAAGATGATTAAATTTGTTCCTCTCGTTAGCGGCGATCGTGATTAACGCAAAAATAGATCTTGCATTCGTAGCCCGGTGGCCCGAAACGATTAACGTGCGCGATGTTGCGCCATTAATATTCCCCTCTCTCCCTTTTTCAATTACTAAGGAACGACATTACTTTCTTAGAATTATGAACGTCGCCAGATATTTACGGTTATGACGATACAGCGCGAGTCCCCGGGAAATATCTCTATGTAACTCTGGGAAAATGCCGCGCAAAAAGAAAATTGATTTCGCATTAAGCTTTATCGTCTTCATAATAAAATACCACATCCTTACGACATTCTATATTTAACGAATTTATCTATTTCACAAAATACGCGTTCCATCTACATTACGTGCCCTAAGTCGATCGACTTATTCGAGACTGAAACGTGCTCCGAACACTTTGTGGTCGACTATGTTGCATATAGTTAGCTCAGAGCCGATTAACGAGAAATTTTCCGTAAAGTATCAACACATGATGCAGTTATTACAACAAAGTGCATACACTAAGTACGGTTCTGGATTTGAGTTCTGAACCAAGACTCCTCGTTCTTTAGGCGTTTAGACGCATGATAAAGGTAGTAGTCTAGCAGTCTAGTAGTCTACATAGTGATTTAGTGGTCCAATAGTCTAGTAGTTTATATAACATCAAGATTTAACTTTCACAAACATCTATACCCTGACGTTTCTAAAGCAACATTTTGTAGAAAATTCTGCTTTACAAATTACTATTAATTAAATCGTATAATAAAGTAATAATTACGTAGATGTAAAATGTGTTTTCCTTTTTTTTTCAAAGTTCAAATTTTCTTCCTTATACTTTTTATAAATCAATTTTATTGCTCGCTGCGTTGATATACATCCATGTTATCCATTTTTCTTTTATTCGTAACTTTGTTATTATCTTTTATTATCATGGTTTTTTTCGGTAATTTTAGAATCGCCCTTTTGCAATTTACAGCTCCGCGTACATTTGCATCCGACAATTTCACACGCTCGCATATACACAGTTGATCAGCAAGCGCATTTCATTCGTGAACTCGCGTACTTTGCCAGCAACGCGACCTGGTCAGATTTATTGTTTATAAAGGCTCTTGATTTCGGGGACATCATCAGCATCGAGAGCACGGCATCGGGGCGACCGGGCACGGGAAGTCCGAAACTGTTTTTCGTGATTAATGCCGCGCCGAGAAGGCGGCGTGGGGAAGAAGGGGTATTAACGGACGGCCGAGCCATCGGGTGGTAATTGTCGTGCCCGCAGTTACGCTGGTTAATTTGAGCCGCCAAAAAGTTACTTCCGCCTTTTGCTCCCGCCGAGACCATAAAAAAAATTTTACTGCGGTTCGCGTGCTGCTGCCGCGCAAATGAAGCCGTATCGGTGTGCTAACGGCGACCGAGCGCGCCATAACAGCGTGCGGGATTTGATTTCGGACTCGAACTTTACGTTGCCGTCGCGCGCGAAGTTTCGCTCTGATAAACCGGTGTTTCGGCGAAATAAAATACCACGACCGCGGTATAAAAGGTTTAAATCGAAATCGCACGTTGTAAGCCGCCAAACATTCACTGCAGCTGCGGCATAATAGTTTGTTTTTTTTTCCAGAAAACACCGATGTTATGATATTAATCGCTCTATTATCACAAGCGAGAGATCCGATTCTCTGATTAGGTGGACACACAAAAAAATATGATACGATCGAAAATGATAGCGTAATCCTTTGGTCCTCTTATGAATAATTTGCATACACCATGAATATATTTTTGGCTTCATCGCGCAAGCTTTGATTACATATTTCTATCGAGATCAACTTAACGAACCGTTTTTATTCTCAAATTACGTCGCAATTTCGCTTTTGTCATCACATTTACTTTGGTTGTCGCGCCATCGATATGCATGGTATGCAGCAGGACACGATGAAGTTCAGTCACAGTTATTTTTTAATTTTCGATGCGTGACAACAGGCCGATTAGACTGCTATTTATATAAACTGCGTCACGAGGAATGCGTAAAATTGCATCCGTGATTGAAAAATATTTCAGCAGGAAATACACACAGAGGTATTCATGGATAAAAGTACACTTTTTATTCATAAAACGGCGGTGGCTGCGAAAAAATAAAGCGTCTGCCGACGTCGCGTGAAAAAAAAATTGGTTCAGTATACTGACGAGTGCGCGCGTACACGCACATAGATGACAGAGGGTATGTATAAATTCTAAAAGAGGCGGCCGTTTCGATTTTCGTCAATGCTGCGCCGATGAATAGGGTGATCCGATTCGTTCCGCGAGCGTGTTCCGCTTTGGCGAACGCTTCACTTTTGTCGCTCGTCATCTATATCCTAGGCGCGCCTATTCTTTCCTCTTTTTCCGCACGTGCCAAATCAAAACATGTTCGTTAATCCCGCGAGATGGAGAGCAGGGACATCAGGGAGATTCGTCGCGTCGCGTGGCGCAATGTACTTGCGATGTTGTTCGCGGAAAACACGTTAGCTATTACGTGAAAAGTAGTATTGCGAGGGCTATAAACTCAGGAAAACGTCCCTGATAACAAACGCAGTAGAGTTGCTTTTTGTCGCTAAAAAGAAATATATATGAGAAAAATATCACATCTAATTTATATCTCTTGATGAAAATATTTTATGTTAATGTCTAAGAAATATATTATTTATAAATTAGATAAATTTTCATAAACAAATTCTATCATATGTATAAATTATTATTAAAGTAGATAAAGATAAGATTCAATAGTAACGGATTATAGAGAATATATTAGATATTTTTTTATTAAATTAAAACCCAGTGTAGAATGTGCTGGGTATGTACTAAGGTAGAGAATATGAGCTCACTTGTGCGATATAAGAATATATTACAACGGCCACAAATGAAATCTTAGCAACTGTGAAGCACTAGAAGTGTGACAATTAAAGGAAAGGAACGAGTTCACGTTGTTATGTTATATCGAATTAGTTTTGTAGCGGGACAGTAATTTAGATCTACACGCGTCAAGACTGCGTGCTAATGCGAAACAATTTAACTGTAAAACAAACTTAACTTACTCGTTAATACTATAGGCGAAAGGGTTTACTTTTCCACTCACAGCGACGCAATTTCCTGCGCTCGTTCGAAGGAAACGATGCAACGCAAATACAATGAAAAGAATAAAGATATCTCGAGAAAATTACAGCGAGTAAGCAATCACTGACCGTACAATTTTTTATATTGTCTGAAATAAAGAGAGAAACCCGAGGAGTAGTAAAGAGTAATCGCGTTTTACATTGGTTTATTATTTTATATAGTATTTCTTATTTACAATAATTAAATTTAAAAATTTATCATAATTTTTATTAGCATTATTTCAGGTCGACTGTTATTAACGATTTAAATAAATTCATAAATTTTTCTAGTTCAGAATATTTCCTCAGAGATCTCCCCTAGCTTGACAAATTTAACTTGTGAGATTCTTAAAGTTTATTACCCTCCTACATTTTACGATAAAATTTGTTTTATTATGAACGTAAAATTATGATTAACACTTTTGCTACCACATGTATGGATTCATACACTGATTCTCATGAGAGCTCGATGTCACGCATGCATAATATATTAATATAACAATTTCAGTCTGCCTATTTAAAATATTTATGCATAAGTGGAACACGTAGCATTTTGTACATACCTATTAAAAATGAAACACAAGCTAATTTTCCAACCATACGGTGGTAACAAACGCATTAATATTTAAAAATGTAAACTTTAAAATGCAAGCTAAACACATCGATTCTCAATTTCTTGCAAATGTTTGCTTTATTCAAGTAATTTATTTAACCTACAGCTGTCACTTTCCATCGTTTTTGTTTGCCGATATGCATATGGCCTGAGCTGTACTCGACTGTTACTACTCATTGCGATGTATTCTCTTAATAACGAGGGAGAGCGGGACGGCTCTTTCTTATCTGATTTTTCATATCGATCTATCTCGGTCGAGGACGAGAGAGAAAAAGAGATGTCCTAACGACGGAACTAACCGGATGGACGGCTATGACGCAACACGACGCCCGAGAGCGTCCATCACCACAGTTTGCTGCGCGTGGCGACGGATTTGAAGACCCTATTATAATAATTGCTTCGGAAATTGCTGCTGTCGTCTACGAGGTCCGACACACCGTGCTGCTTTTCCTGTGCCACCCCCGCGATCACGTGTTGCGCAATGTATCATCACCACGTGGAGCGCGACACCTCCATGTATTTATGCTACTGTTTATAGATGTTATTCACACGACCGGTTGCATAAAGGCAATGAAACTGAATCGTATTCAACGTAAACCAGAAATAAAACTAACTTACTGTGAATGGCGGAAATTCTATTAAAATATATAAAAGTGCGACTAAAACTGCTCGTTCAACATCAAGATAAATATAGTTTTTAACAAGTATACTCTTTACTTCGTTTAACTTTCTGTTCGTAAATCTGTAGTAATTTTCACAGCACAACTGATTGCATATTATATAAATATCGGCAACTTTTCTGAAAGAGAATAATTTTGATAATTTATTCTCCCTGTAATTTTTAAAACAATCAATAGAATCGAATACCCTGTTTAAACGTGCCGGATGTGTTTTGCACACGAATACAGTTACGAACTTTAACACTGCACGTTCCCAATTTCGAGTGTACGAGCCATATGACGCGAACTTCCCGTACATTTGTGCGAAATCTCAAGATCGACATTGAACGTTCGACGTACCGTGCGCGGTAATATACGAAAAATCGCACGTGAATGCGGCCCGGCGCGAGGAGACAGAAACAACCGTTGAGACAGACAGGGATGGGGTGGTGTACCGCATGGCGTAATATCCGCTCTCGTGTACCGCTCTCTCACACACGTACAAACGGGGCTTTGGTCCCGTACGTGCTCGGGTCAGGGACCATGTACACGCCATAGATACACATCCGGTATAATCCGACGCCGGGGTTCGCCAGGGGTTGAACGAAACAACGAGCTTGTCGAAGCGCATTCTCCGGCTGACTCTACTGGCGGAGGTTCTCCGTCTTCCCCGGTCTCTTCCATTCCTTGAATCCCGCTCTCCTCACGCAGCTCTCGCCGCTAATACGCTTGTATTTTTGTCCGAATCCTCTCTCTCAGCGCTCGTCTTTCCGTAATCTTTCACGTCTCGCTGCCCCCAGAATGAGAAAGAAAGAAAAAGAGAGAGAGAGAGAGCGGGGAGAACGAGAGTTGATTTCGGGTTGACTGAGACAGGATGAGGTACAACCGGTTCTCATCCCTTTTACTCCTTTATCTTACGCGAGTATAAGATTGTCCTGTCGTGTCGAAAGGATCGTCCTTTCGCCCGGTCGAAATATACACACTCGTGAAGGGAAAATAGGGTGCGAAATGAATTTTCAACCGAATCAGACGAATCATGTGGGAGATTATGTTACATTTCTCTAGCTACATGTTATCATTATATATAAAATTTTTATATCGGAAACTTTGCAATCTATTTGAGATGCATCGACGTTCTAAATTAAGGAAAGTCATCGATACATTAACGTGCAGAATTATTTTTAAAATGTACATTTTAATATTTTAAACTCATGAAATTAATAAATGCATATTATATATTGTTAAATTGTTCGTTAAATTTAAATAAATGACGACGATGAACGTGTATAATGTATAATGTATCATTTTTTTAAAATCCTTTGTCTTCCTTAGATTTATGCGACATTTCATTATTTACATCGCCGTCAGCAAAAATAACTTTTTGTACAAAGAGAAATTATGGTCCAGAATGATATTGCGTATCATGTTATATAGACCTATATATTAAAAAATCTAAAAAATATAGTGATATGGTATTGCAGCGTTTTCACTCAGAGATGAAAATGCAAAAATTTCAATAATTCAAATCCAATCAAATTACTTTTCTTCTTATTGCCGTTGAGTTAATTAATTAAATAATTATTTATTCGCGAATTTCTCGTACACCTTTGACAGGACGCATAAATCCCGCCGCGATGACGGTGTAATTATCTCTGCAAGCTCATAGCACGCGCCGGGATTGAAAAAAGAAAGCGCGAGAAACGGACGAAGTTCCGTGCTCGCTATCAAGCACGCGTATAGGCGAGGCACGTGCACATTATCTTGCACACGCACGTATGAATATTCAAATCGGCGCGGGTGTTATATAATTCAACGCCAATTCAAGATAAGTCTCATAACCAATCGACCGTGCCCGATTAATGCGCTCGCTCGATATCATTTAATTAAATACATGTGATGACGGGCGTAGCGATTTTCACGATTCACTCAGCGTTCGCGCCCGCGCGTCGGCGAGAAATCCCGTGGAAAACCAAAACCCCGGGGCACAACAAAATCTCCTCTTTTTTTTTCCTCTATTATGATTGCGATTTACCTCTCGGACGTGATTTTGAAAAAACAAGGATTTTTTTGCAGGATTGAATATTCGAGATCAGCACGGACTATTACGGCTGGTCCATTCTTTTTTATAGAAAACGGTATATCTCGCAGATATCGCGCAACGCTATTCGTGAATATTTTACTCTCATATATTTCATGCTTGACGGAAATATCTAACGTATCTAAAGAAAAGACTGAAATGGCGAAGCGTATGGCAAATATTTCTCGTCGAGCTGCAGGAAGATATACGCATGGATTTTGCAGACCGCATCCATCAAGAAATACCAAAGCCACGCGAATAATGTGAAAATGTATCAAAATATAGAAAGATGCATGTTGTTTAATTATTGCCTCCGCTGAAAAGGCATCTCTTTATATTTCTCTGCACCTACATTTAAAGGGTTTTAATATATTATGCATGATGCAGCTGATTGCTAGTTTAAATTATAAAACCTTTTAAAAACCTCTAAAAAATCCTCAGAATTTCAGTAGATCGTTTTAAATCCGTAGAAATAACATATTTCACAGAAATTTAAAGAAATAATTATTGCAATATTCTTGCAAGTGATATGTTCCGAATAAAATTTGTTATAAATTATAAATAAATAATGATAAAATATCGCTGATAGATCAAGTTTTCCAAAACATGGTTAAAGTTCCATTTTTATATAATCTCTATTATTAATTGAATATCTCCATGAAAATATTAGAAGTTACTACATTTTTGTTTATTTTAATACGCATAACATTCTAAACTACGGCATATGCTAAACGAGCTTTTCGAGTTTATGTGTTACTGTAAAACAATTAATTGCAGACTTAGTTTTCCCAAAACCCTCTTAAGCTACAGAGTCACGCAGTTACGAAGTTTACGGCATCAATTAGTAGACAAGCTCGTTGTCATCGATTAATCGAAGTTCACGAAACCTCTTGACTTCGTCAATATCGGGACTCTGTAGTTCTTGCATCAGAGTATTCGACTGTCGTTTTCAATAAGATATGTCGCGCGTGACCGAGTACATGTTACAAGAAAGATTCTTTGTTCTGTGACCAGAGCGCCGAGATTCAAGCGCACGCTGTAACGGACGGCCACTAAATCATCGGACGTCGCGTTAAGGGGACTTCGCGATCGTTACAGCGGTGACGTTTCTTGTCCCGATACTCGGCGAGAACTTTCGGTCCGGCTTCGTCGCGGACCCTCTTCACCAACTCCGTTCCGTGAGAGCGTTTCTTACGGCGCGACGAACCGCAGAGCGAGCGAACGAACGAGCGAGCGAGCGAGCAACTTTTCGCCGACTTTTGCCGACGTCCCGAAGTACTCACGGAGTGGAAGAAGACGGCAATCTTCCACTTCGGACAGTCAGAAGTATTTTTGCCGGCGCTCGGATAAGATTCAAGTGGCGGTACGTGCGAAGTGACTTCGAAACTCGGTCGCCGGCTCCAGCGACGGTGACGGGCGCACCTCGGATCGCGTCGTCTTAATTTCGCCGCTCGCGGCCGCCGGCTTTATCCACCTGGCTTCGAATGTGTATCCGTGCGATCAGGGCGCAGCCACGAACCGCTGCTGGCAAATACCAGCTAGCATTTCGCTCTGTGTACAGATAGCTGCGTTACGGATCCACGCGGAATCCGCACGAACACCGCCGCGCAATGGTATTTGTTCTGCGGATATCACGCGGGCGACGACGCACCGGTCCGCTGGGATAATTAATCATGCTACAGAAACGCGTATATGGCGTATACACTGACTTCGACGGATGGAACACGATGTAGTAGATGTGATTTCGAGTCGCGACCAAGTCTCCACGTCGCGGCGTTTTTACCGTTGAAAAATTGATGTCATTTTTTATACGGCGTCCGACCGGAATTTTCGCGTCCCGTGGAAATAAGCCGGTGTACCTTGATTTACGACGGGTTTGTCGATGCGTAGGTTTTAACATGTAATATAATGTACGGTTAATCCTATCGAGCACGTCCACTAAAATACTGGTATCCATTGCATTGCACATGTTAATTTTTAAATATTCTTACTATATATTACACTTTTAAAACATAAAATTATATTATATATTATTTGACTAAATATATCATATTTAAATATACTGTGCATGAAATATCATTATATGAGATCATCTCTGTCCTTATCATGATTAACAATAATTTCTCGGTACTATAATCTTGCTTAATCACAAGTACACTGAGCGGAGCAGTTCATGGTAACTAATGTAACGGAGGGAATCCAGTTTAAATTCCCTCGCTGATATTCCGGCTATGTATCATGCATGTAAATCTCCCACGACGAAATGTCCGAAAAGTTTCCGTCCTTCGCTGAATGTTTCAGATTTCTACTTGGTTAATCCTATGAAGCGCTTAGATAGAATCGGCATTGAGGTAGGTCGATACCGGAGAGGAACTCATTAGTCTTGCCGGAACTTTTATAAAAGTTTTGATGGATTCACTTACCAAACTTTGCGATAGGAAATCTATTTTACGTATTGCGATTGAATGCACAATTCGTGGTGCATGACGAATTCCTACTCGACTTGAATCCTCTATTTTTGGAAATATATTTATATTTCCAAGAATAATAATTGTCATTAATATTATTGCTATATTAATTATATATTGTATTAAACGTCTAGACTTGTAAATTGCATTAAAGTTCGTCAAGTTGACATCCCAAAATGTGAATTTTTACAAAATTGATCTGGCATTTGTTCATAATTTGTCCACATCTGGTCATAAATAATAATAATCATTTTTGTCTGCTTTGCAAAAAAAAAATTAAAAATAAACAAAAACATTTTATCTTACGCATCTCTAAGTGCATTTTTTAAAATTATGTGAATTTTGATTGTCCACTATTTGTCCACATTTGTCCATAAATAATTGTTTTTGTTGCAAAAAACCTCGGAAAAAAATTAAAAATAAAAGAGTTGAATAAACTTTAGTATGAATACTCCTCAATGCATTTTTTTTAAATTAAATTTCTGATTTTTCATCATTTAGTAATATTTATATAAAAACAATTATATTTGGACAAATGTGGACAAATTGTGGACAATCAAATACCATATTAATTTTGTAAAAATTTACATTTTGGGGTGCCAACTTCACAGACCTGCATCATTGCTAACGCCTCATCTTTTAAATTATTGTTCCCAATCACATTTGTCTCTCAAAACTCTTACACTTCAATAAAGCTATTATTATTGAAAAAAATATATTATTATTGTTTTTCCCAACGATTGTATTTTGTCGTGCGTTTATTATACGTACTCATAATAGCACGTTGAATGAAAGAAAACACGACGTTAATATGAATTGATGAAAAAAATCGAATTTTTTAATAAACGAGAATTTAATAAAACAAGTTTTTGTGCATTCAGGCTCTCATATTATATGACGCCCCCAATTCGAATATGATAAATAAAATAGCCACACAACAATTATTCGACAATTGTTGACGATATTATGCAGTTTTACAATTCACTTTTTGACACTGTATACCCTTTGAGTCACATTGCTTTTATACGTGAATCGACGGTGCGATATTCTGTAGCCTAAGAACTTCTAAATGGAATCTCTCGTGAAACGTGATACACGTAAGTGCTCTCGCCGACTGGCGCGATCGATAATTCCGCGCTTCGTTGGCCAGCGGCAAATAAGTATATTCCCTTAATGACTTTCGCGCACCACCCCTGTCCGATCGCGTTTAAGACTTGCAGAAAAACGACTTGGAAAACCGAAGCGCCTTCGTTCTGCCGATATAATTCGCCGAGAGTTTCCGATACCGCTATTCTCTCGACCGATTTTCCGCCAAGTTCTTCTCTCGCGCGCAGGTCCCCTCTTCGCGCACCGAAATTAACATCGGGAAACGTACGGAGGCATCCGTTTGTTCTCCAGTTCTCTACTTAACCGATCTTGAACGCGTCGATTAGTCTTCCGGGCGCTACTTCCGGCGCTCTCCGACTACTCCGGTTTTTCAGAATAATGGAACACCGAAGACGAAAAAGCGAAGCGGAGAGTGGAAGAAGAATGGAATAAGGAATGAGAAACCCGAAGCAATTATTTTCCCTATTCCCTTATTTCCGACGAACAAAGAGAGAGAGAGAGAGAGAGAAATGGAGGATGGACGAGACGTGGATTCGATAAGAGAGCGTCGTCACGTTCTCGGTGGCAGCACTTCGCGATTTCTGACCCGTCTGTGTATTTACCGGAATGGTGGAAAAGTCGGATCGAAACGATTAAGGCCCTGCAACACCTCGTGCAACAGAATTCGAACGTCGTTTCAGGTCGTTCTCGAGCGGCGAGTTGGTCGTACTATCTGAGATCGTTTCGGACGATGCTGCGCGCTCTTCTTTATGTTCCATTACGTCCTTACACTGTTATTGTCTTGGCACAGGACGGCACAGTGAGCTTCATCAACTCGAAAGAGTCTTCCGGAGTCGCTTAATGTTTCACCCGTGTTTGAAACCGCAAAACAAAAGCGAAGAGAAGCGCTAACAATTTGAAAAAGCTCACGTATTCGGACGCGTGTTCCTCTTTATGGTCGGATTTGCTATGGCCGTTTAAGATGAAAGCTTACTTAAGCGTTTTTTATATCCTGTGAAATAGCCGGTATTTACAATCGTACTTTAGGAATAGTGCGATGTTATTTTACAACGCAATGATATCCGATGTTTATGCTCGAGTATTTTCGTTGGTATCGCTCGTCATATAACTTCGACAATTTCGTATCAAGCGTTCAGGGACGTACCTCTCGTCGAAATGGAAAACAAAAACTCGAAAAAAACAATACAAATAATTTTTAAATTAAATACTAATTTGACAGGTGATTTTTCCAAGATATAAGAATAAATAAACACTCTCTATTTTGATGAAATTTTTATCTGCGGTTTGATCAAGAAAATATCTACCCTTCAATCACACGTTTTCAATCGAATTTCCGCGATAGAAAGATCGACACAAAAATTCAGCGGGCGATGGTGGTAGTCGAGTCGAAAGGAAATGCGCAACTTCTGGATCGCGTTTATTCTATCGCGAGTCGATTCATCAAGCAGACAATCGGGCGAGTGGCGCGCAAAAAGCTAATATTCCGGGGTAACAAATGTACGTTGCAAAGAAATGATTCGAGGAAATAGCGGGAGGAAACTTGAAGTTGGATAAACTTCGAAGACTTATTACGATAAGGGTGCGCTCCGCGAGCCCGCAATTTTTCATTGCGCGCGCAACGTTTTCCATCACAACGTTCAATTCCATAAAATAAATGAACATTTAATGCAAGCGCCGCGTCAATTAACATCATCTGACTAATTTGTCTCGCGTTCCGTGTCGGAATGTCGCGTATTTACGAATGTGTTTACAATGCAGTATCCGACGGGCGGAAACTAAAAACTCAATTACACTCTTATTCGTATTTATTTTATGCATGCACAGGTGCGTACTGATAGTTTCCAATTTCAGTAATGGTTCAATGCCAATCTGCGATTTTGCCGTATTTTTATGTCACTGTATAATCGTAATTTAATATCATGATTATTGGAGATATAATCATGATGAAATATAATTTCATTAAAAATCTATAACGACGTGATGTTATAATACACCAACATTATGTCGTTAATATCATTATATTTGCGATATTCAGTAAATGTAATAAAATTTCTGATTAGAGATATGAAAAGTACGAAAAATGAAGTACGTTTTGCTTGAGAGATTTTCATTGATACATGTCGCGTGACAGAAAGCAGCTTGTCAAAGCAATTTCAATATCCAGAAATAAATCTCGAATTCAAGCCGCTTAAATTAAAGTCCAACCTGCACGAGCTCTCTTTTCTTTTTATAGGAATGTCTGTTTGCCACACTGTATGGTAATAAAAAAAAAAGAATGTTCAAGCGTAGCTTTCATTGAAAGTTACGCATTTTCCAAGTTAAGAACTCCAGCACCGCAAAAAGCATCGTAAAATTTATGCGCGCGCTTTCCACCGAGATTTATCTTGTCATTCCGTTTGAACTCATTCGCATCAGAGATCTGAAAGTAATGCGGGATACTCGCGCGAGAGGAAAGAGGCACAGTAATCTCGCTCCAAAGTAATGGCGTTGTGGCTGTTACACGGCGACGACGTATGCTTTACAAGAGCGCAGTAACCGTATAAGTATTGCTATACCTTCAAAGTTTTAATAAAGCTATTTTATGGAAGGATATCGCCGAGTCTTCTTTTTCTCTCTCTATTATTACAAGGCCGGAAAGCGGCGGGCGATGTAAAGCGGAGTAAAATACCCGGTGAAGATGTCTTGGGAGCCACGATGCCGGCGCACGCGATAACGATCCACTCACCCCGCTAAATCCACGACATTGAAGTCGCATTTACGGTGTAAGTGAGTAAGCAAGAATTTCGGCAGTTCTTGCTCGAAACTCACCCTCCGTTAGCAGGGGGGAAAAGTTCTCGCGTCCGCGAGATCGACGGAATCCCGTTCCCGTGGATGCATCAGTCGCCCGTCGGAGGCGGTGTGCTTAGAAGTAAAATACTATTAAAAGTTCGCGGGGAAGGCGTGAGCGGGCAATCCAGATCAATTACCTTTCGGGAGAACAATCCGGGCGCAAGGGCGAGCATCGGCGGATACTGAAAACTTCGGCCCCCATGGGATGGATCTCCATTCGTAACTTTCGAGAGCGAGCAAATCGAACGTATTCAGTGGCGTTAGGAGGGTTTCCGTCCCTGGCAGATTACACGGGATGTCTTGGGAGGAATTTCTTGGATCATGCCATTTTTAATATTTAAATTCGCGGACGAATGCAAACGTCAGCGATCGAGGCATCGTGATGCAAATTCCGATTTTTCTATCACGTATATATAATCGACAAGTTATCGTATTAATTATTATTATGATATGATATTACGTTGCAAGATTATTTTAAAATCCTAATCCTTTGTAGTCACATTTCACAGTAAAAAAAAATCATAGCAAACATTTGATACGATTCCTTTTTATAATCATTTGAATAACGCGTCCCTCCGAAACGGGGAATATGCTTGCGTGAGCATCATGTATATATGCATGAAAGGGAGGAACACTGTGTGAGGGTTGAATACAGACCGCTTTGAGAATATAGGGTCGGCTGTAGTCTTCTAATCCGCTTTAAAATTATTATTGCTTTAGTTTAGTGTTATCGCTACGGTTAATTTTTATCCCGATCATTATGGCCCGATGTACGTTCACAGATCTTACTGATCTGTTCCGCGTTCATTAGAGGGCGAGGGAAAGAACAGGAACGCGGGTATAATCTTGAGAATAATTATTTTCATTAAACTGCTCATGGATTATGAAAACGATAATCACACTTAAATTTATCCTGATTTCGGGCCGGCTGAAACTGATTGCGATGCATTATCTCTTTATCGTGCAGCGCGCCAGATGCGACCCTCTTCCACCCTTTTATCCGAGCTTTCAAAGATATTATTTCTTTAAAAGAACTTCGAATATGGCGTCAGATTTTGCAGGAATATAATGTTTCTTACTCCCACGGAAAAGTGGATATTTTTGCACTTGACCAGTTTTTATCTTACTCGGCTCTCCGTAATTCCAACCACTCATCGAAAGGAGAGCTGATTCGAGTAAATATAACTCTTGAGACTAACATGTTTCGTCGGCATTTCTTTCCCTTTTTTTTTTTCTTCTTCATTCGACGTGCCGACCTACGGTTTCCAATAAACCGAGGATCCTAAGAACGCGCTTGTGGCCGAGTGAACTTACAGCGGATTTACACGAGTCGAGTGGTGCTGTATCGTGTATCGACTGGCTGTCGATCTGACATTACGTCTGTTGTTTTGCGCCGAACTCGATACTCTGCACTGGTTTACGTAACCGAGGAGAGAAGAATTGGTCACACTGTTGCTCCAATATTGGAAGTCGAACACGGTGATATCGACACCAGCGTTCTGCAGCGGAGACCGTGACGGATATCCCCGCGGAACGTACGAGTTCTTCCACGCCTGGAAAATTTGCCAGGTTATTCGCCCCCTTCCTTTCGAAATAGGAGAGAATACGGTGTATCCTTTTATTTTCTTTTTTTTTTATTTTAATATCGACATCAGTGCATCAAGATGAATAACTTACTATCCAAAAATTCAAACTATGACAAAGTCCAAACGCGAATCGTTGATGAAAATGCACTTTTATTTCTTATTCCGCGCCATTCGCACGTTGATCTCGTAAAGATATCCGCTCACGCGGTAGTCTAATAGTATCAGATCACATTCGAGTACTATTATTATTCACAATCACTGAATTCCTTTCAATTCTTTTATATAATTATTACATCTCTGTAAAGATAAAATTTTGAATTTTTGAATTTCGATCTTTACATTTAATCATCAGAACTATTCTTGGAAAATTAAACACTGTAGAAGATTATAATCATTATACGAATTTCACCTCAAAAATGTAACAAGCGAAGCAAAGAAAATGAAAAAAATGCTAATATTTAGAATAAAATATAGACAAGTCACATGCAGACTTTAAATTCTATTAAGAGAATATCAAATTATTTTTTAAGATCTGGTTATAAAACTGTATCACGTTTCAGGATAAGATTTGAAATCTTCGGCGGAAACAATAAATACGAGGCTAAAACTTTTTGGGAAAGAGCCAAAATTCTATCAATCGGGATTCTAAAAATAGCTAACTTTTCACAGTAGTAACTATCACCTCGTTGAATAAAAATTTCGAATTATCTGTTTTCTCTATTCTATCTCTTTCGCAACCATTTTACTTAATCGCGGAGAAGTACCGTAGTAGGTGTACTGCTCGTTAATCAGAAGGCGAGCACAAAGCAAATTCCTAAACGGGGTGCGCTTGGCGTGCATTAATCATAACGCAGTAGAAATGGGTGCGAGGATCGCTATACGCGCGCTTGAAACGTAATATTTTCTTTAAAAACGGTAAACAAAGTCCCTCCCTCGTATTTATTGTTGAATGCGCAACGACGCTGTCGCGTCTCGGAAATGGAGTTTCCATGACTCAACGATAACAGATAATATGAAGAGATGCGAAGTGAGACGATGTCGCACGCTACGCGAGGGTGTTACGCTGTCGTCTCACAGAAACGGCAAGGGAACCGCTTTACAAACTACGTTCCACCATCCCGGCGGTAGTGGCGAGGCAATTCGTTTGCCTTTACGTGGGATTTCGATTATCGCGATTACAAAGTTGGATCAGCGAAAAGCGAACGGCAGATCCGCGGACGTGGGTATTACCCAGTTATGTATTGTCCGTCCCGAGGCAAAAAAAAAACTACTTGCAGCTTTTACCGTTCCATCCTTTTCTTACTTTAAAGAAACAACGGTTCAAGAAGATAAATGCGCTCGTTTTCTGTAGCTCGACTTCGAGAAAGTCTTAATGCGAAGAGCCGCCATTTCTTTAGAGTTTTTGCACCGATTTCTGGGTTCCCCCGGTTGGTTACTCGGGAACCACCTTATCTTCAGTTCGCCCGTATTTTATGAAACCCTAAAGCATGATATAATATCTCTGCTTCTAAACGAGAACTGATAGGTATATACCGACCAGAGCGGGCTTTAGGTACCAGTTTGGGACTGTGTTCAAGTCATTTTTCTTTTTTTTTGTTGCAGCATAAAATCTTCCATAATTGCAATTTTATTGAAATTATAATAAATACAGAAAGAAAATTGCTTTGTTTCATTACGTGATAATTAAATCAACGTGCTTGAACGCTTGTAATAATTGATAGCCGAAAACGTAAATCCGATAATTATTAAAGAATATGCAATGAAATATTTGCAAATGTTTCGCGATAACATGTATCATTATTATTTTGCGAAATTATAAAATACATAAAATTTATGTCTGCTTGCGCGCGCGTTATCCGCATTGAAATGTCAATATTGGCCGACAGAAATTGCGAGGTATGCCCCTCGTGAAATCGCCAGTACCGCGCGGAAAATTTATCGAATTACATTCTATACTTTCGGAACTGGAATACCTTGTATTTCTTGTTCGACCGAAAGGGGACATAGCGTCTTGCTACGATAAATGTTCTCGTTTACCAAAGCTTTAACGTCGGGTCAAAGGTCTGGTTCCCGTCGACTGTACGAAACTTTTCACCCTCCTTTATTCCCTTTATTTTTTTGTTGGAAACCACTGTCAAATACAAAGTTCCTCGATACGGTAACTCAGGCAACCGTCGCGATACAGGCATAAGGTATTTTTGGCGGAAAATATGACGGGTTGGATATTTACGAACTTTTGTGGTGGCGTGGACAAGAAGACTCCGAAGTAATCTTGTCTATTAGATTAAACAAATATATCCCATGCGTGCGATTGATCATATGTTCTTTTTAAAATATCTTACATAAAAGTTTATTATATGTTTGTTATTATTTTTCATTTTTCAAAATAATTCTATTAGATTTTTATTTTTCATAAAGCCAACATTAATATATATTATTAAATAAATGTTTATATACATATAATTAATATTTCCATAAATAAAAATAAAATTTCTTAATTTTTAATATGTTTATATATAAATAGTTCTAGCAAAGGGATATTTTCGTATTTTTGGTATTTGTACTAAACAAGAAACGAAATTTAATTCATTCATCAAATAATGTCGGGTTTTAATAGATTCGTTCTCTGCTATATATCATAGAATACAAAACGTGTCATCTTAAGCAAATTCGCACTACTAATGGTCGAGAGAGAGAGAGTCGCTCCCTTCTCATCCTTATTTACCTTATTCTATTCTCCCTGATACTGTCGCGACAGCGCATCGAATGCGTCCCTGCTTCGTTCTCGCCTTGCCTGTTCGGTGCACACCCGGGTCTTTGACGGTTGCGACGCGCAAATATGCGACAGAATGCGAGCGCGCTTGTAAAGGAGAGCATTTTAAATTCCACGAGTGCAACGTTAAACGACGTTCCCATTTTCGCTGATCTCGTGAACACACATTCTTGTAACCCGATGACGATCACGATTACGTATATCTCAGGTATAACAATATTACAGTCCTTCTCTTAGTAATCAAAGAAACGCGATGTTTAGAATTGCGATCTCAACATTATTTAATCCAACAAAAGCTCGTTTTGTCATGATATTTAACATTAAAAATAAGAAATGAGATTTTTAAATTTCAATAAATTATACATTTTATCGAACGCATAATGGAGAGTACATACGGCTGCAATTGTTCGGATATTTTGTAACTTCTGTTGCAGAGAAAAAAGAAAAGCGACAAGAGAATGATGTGCAATTTCGCTGGTGAAAGCGCGATGGGAGTAAAGGCACGTTAATTGGCGTTCATCTGGAAAAGGTTTACCAACGGCCCGGAGTGTCTGCGAGCTCGTAGCAAGGACGTGCGAAATGTCGGTGGGTCGGGGGAGCTAATTACCCCGCGGGAAAAATTCCTTGGCACATGCCGGCCAACGGCGAATCCCGAGGTGACGCTCGGGATTCGCCGTTGGCGTTTCCATAACTTTTCAACAGGATGTTAATTGGATTCCTTTTTCTCTCCTTGACCTCTGTCTCTTTTCTTTCTCTTTCCCTCTCCCTCTCTACCACCCTCTATTGTCGTATATGCTCGCTTCGCTTCGCCCCGATGGCCGCTTACTTTATTTCGAATTTATTACGTCGCTTAATTGCCGTTTTACGATTCTTTTGTTAGCGTGCTGAAAATGCCCGTCACGTCGAACGACAACGAGAAACGTGGTTCGGAAATAAGGCGTAATATTAAAACATAGTTTGGAAAAAAATAAGTTGTAAAAATCACTCTAATTAGAATTTTTATCAGAGCTTACAATTTAACTTGACGCAGACAAGATGACATTTTAGATTCATTAAATCCAATTTAAATTAAATCTTTTTATGTAAAAAGAAAAACGATAATTAAAATTTTGCTGGAACGTTTAAAGGATTTAGAAGTAGGATTTATTTACGAATAAAAATGATAATAACATTCTACTGATAATAATTTAAAATTATGTATCGTACAAGTGCCTTCTTGACAAATTTATATATTATTTGAAAAGTTGGATTTATTGGATTTTATCGTATCGCTGTAAAAGCGACAAATAATTATCGCTCGTGCACTGGTTTGCAACCTGTTGGTTCGCGCGGCACTTGCTACATTTCCTCAAACATCAAATGGCTTTAATACCGGTAAAAGTCCTTTTCGGCGACCTCGAGCAATGAGTCTCAAGTTGATCCTTACAACCCCCGCGCCTTAAGCACTCGCAATACCTTACGATGGTTTTATAAGAGTAAAGTTGCGAAAGTACGGCGACACGTAACTTTAAGGCGGTACTTATACGAAGCCCGTAAAACTTTCGTGTCATTTTTAGCATAATCGCAATACACGTAGAGTAGCCGTTGCTCGAGCAGCTAATTGGGTATTAATGAAAGAGGTAATTATCTACAGAGAGAAGCTCCGGCAAAGTTACAATTGGCTCCGCTTACTTCGAACGATCTTCCTGAACACTTTCTCGTTATTACGAGTAAGAATAAGGGAACTGAACGGAGAGTTTCTGTTTCGCGACATCGCGTTTCGGATAGTAATGTAAATCCAAGATGGAAATTGCCAAGTTAATTCACGATTGGCTAATTCCAACCGCAATATACTAATTATTGTATTATATATGCAGTTGTAAAACCTACCAATTTTCCCTTGGATCTTGGATTTGCATTGCGATCCACTGTAAAACGTGACTGTAAACTTCTTCATATCTGAAACGCTGTTCTTTCAAAAAACTGTAATTGCACGAGAGTATTTAAGCGAAGCTATCCTGCCTAATTCACTAGTCAATCCCAATTGAATAAGAGGAATCGTGTTACTTTTATAATTACGCTGAATTGCTTGGGATACCGTTATATCTCTTTAAAAATGGTTTAATAAATTTTAATAAAATTTTCTCTCTATAATATTATGCATATCGTATATCTATTTTTTATCGAACTAATGTTGGATAATTTAAATAAATCTTACCGATTACTGTTAAATTGACTTTGGAGTTTCTCGTCTGGCCAATTTGAAAATCGACGCGACACCTGTAGATACCGGCGTCTTCTTCTCTTGTGTTCTCGACGCCCAGCTGCGCCGGTTGCTTGTCCAGCATGAAGTAGGCGCGATGCGAGAACACGCTGTCGTCCGACCATCTTTCGGCGACACCGAATTCTCGATTTCTAGCGTCGATGCTGCAATAAAAAATCGCATTAAATCGCAAATGAACGCGCCAGGCATTGATGATATAAACTATCGTTTTTACGTTAATCCCCTCTAGAGAATGCACAATCTGCTTTATGGATAATAGATGAATGTTTATAATAGACGCGCATTCGCTTCTCTTCTCTCGTTTCCAGATAAAAGGGAGCTTATGATATTAAGCAGTATCAAAAGTATTTTACCAGAGAATTTGATCGTATTAATGTCACTGGATTATACATTCTCTCACCTTTTGATATTACATATTAAAATGTACATGTTAATGAATTTAGTATGCAATAATGATGATGATAATGCGATAATTTTCGTTTCAGAGATGCGAATCGGAAGATTAAATTGCGTTGGAATTAAAAAGTGTGAATAAAATTTCATTCATCGAGATAAATGCTTTTGTAACGTCATTAAAAAATGTAGGTCGTGCAAAATGTTGTATTACGCACATTACATTTTGCAGGAATATTTTATAACATAGCCAGCCGTCCAGTCATGTAAATAATCCGACAGACAAATTTTCGAAATGCTATATTATACAGTTTACGTTACGTGTCATCTGTAATAATAAGCAACCGAGTGAAAATATCCATTTGAAAAATACGACGCTGCCTTGTTGAATTATGGCGAGAATAATTTCATGGTAGATAAAATACTTGTTACGGGAATTGTTGCAAAGACAAAACGCAGAGAATGTTTGCGCCGGGGAAGCGAAACGGACTGAAAAACCGATTGTTTTACCATTCCTGTAAAACAGAGATTTTTCCCGCCGCCGCAATGTCGCGTCGCCGGTTTTGCGTCGACCCGCCAACTTTTCTCTTCCTCTGCGCACGATCCCGTCATACAACCAAGTTTTCGCGTTTTTGTCGTGAGATCTTTTTTTTCTGTTATCGGACGAGCCTCGCTGAAAGCCCCCATTTGAATCGATACAAGGGGGATATTTAAGGTGACGTAAAAAGTTTTGAAAGGACGCCGGGCGTCTGACGGAGGCGAAGCGTAAGTATTAAAGACAGTGAACAGAGTGTTCTACTTTTTCCACATTACTTTCTTAATGATAATTTTTTTACCTCCTTCGTCGTTAATCTTTCTTGAACGAAGAGACGAGAGCGACTTTTATAGTTCACGAATAGATATTAATAAAGAATTTCCGACGAGTTGAGTTTCAGCGGAGGTAACAGATAGCAAAATTACATTCTACAGCTAACTTTGTATGGACTACATTTTAAAATAGAGAAACATTTTAAATTCAACTATAAAGAATGCATTAAATCTGTATAAATACGCGAAAAGAAATGTATTTTTGAAAACAGTATATAGATATTTTTAACAAAAATCTGTCTGACCGCTCGTCCAGAATCGATATCTCGATATTTGAAATTTTGTCATCAAAGGAAGAAAAAAAAAAAATGCGCGGAACGGATTTCAGCTGGGACGGGCTTTAAAATCCGTTGGTAACGCGGTCAGCCACATGTATATACTTGTGTTGTACTCGTCAATCGGGGAGCGATTCAATGCTCGATTTTAAAAAGATACACGCGGTTCTGGTTTGACGAGAGTGGCGATTTTAACGGCAGGTGTCATTATCGCGGTAATTTCGATTAATGTTTATGACCGTTGTTCCACCGCGGCCGGCGGCAGCCGCGGATGAATTCATCAGTCGACATGAAGGAATAAATTAAAATCCACGAGGGATTTCGCGTTGCATAGTTTAAATCGCGCTCTAGCCCCGGCGCGCGTTATCGCGGCCATTGTAATTGGCACATAATTAAAGTTCCTCGGCTGATCATTATATATCACGGGCAATCATTATTTCAAGCCGTGAACGCTATCAAATTGTAATAATTATACTGCCATAATTGATTTCATTTCACGGCGATCGCGCCTCCCTTTCGCCGCTAATTACCGCCTAATGATTTACATGATGCGACACCGATTGCGATGCGGTTTTTAAAATTTCCCAAATTTCGCCGATCCCGCGCGAATATTAACATTTCGGGCGCAAATAACGCGCGGATCCGGAGTATCGTTCGTACTCCCCGCTCGCGAGATTATCGCTATTGTTGGGGAAGGGGAAGGGGGAAGGAAAAAAGTGCATTCGAACGCGAACGAATCCGCTTAGAGCGCCACTGCTATTTTTCCCCCGCTTTTTTAAGATCCGTTACGTTACCGCGTGACGAGCTTTCCTGCTATATGTATCGCAACGTTTGAAAAGGGTTTTAAAATCGCGGGCCGTGGGCACTACGGCCCGCGTCAGCAATGCCGGCGTTTCTGCTTCTCTATGAAAGGAAGCGGATAATGGCGTAGGCGGGGCGAGAGCTGCATGTTAAGCACAGCGCTCAAGTATAAAGTGCTTAACGTAATACTGCCGCCGCTAATCTGCGTTGCAGATAGAGGCTTGTTTATGAAAAATTCAATGCGATGCATCGTCGGCGTACAATAATTTTGCGTTAAAAATTGCGGGGCTCCGAAATAGGGTTAAGAATCGCTCCGGAGCATTAACGGAGATCAGCGGAGCGAATTATTTATACCACATTTAATTATTTGTACCTTCCGCTCGCTTCAAGAGATTTCCATCCGTATAAATTCCTTCCACATCTGACTACGATTTTTCTCAATTTTTCAAGGACACGGATCTATTACCGCCGTCCGGCGTTTCTGCGTCGCTCGATCTCCTTAGGTTAGATTAGGATTTTTCATAAACGCGCTAATGTCTCAATTACTTTAATCAGTGCATCGTGCGAGCACTTGTTTGCACTACTGACGCGATCAGTATTCAAAATACAACGCGAAACACGATCGCTTGTCGCTCTACACTAAGTTGCGAAACGAGATTCGGCGGGAAATACACAGCGCGAACCCGCGGAGCCGATCCGTGACGACAGCGTCGTGAGACTAGTCCGAAGAGCTGCGCGAGTTAAGGAAAAGAACAAGCGATCGGCCGGTCGAAACTCAGTATATTTGTAGATTAGCCAAAAATAATAGACATATTTTTTTTATATTGGCAATGGTGCAACTTTAAGGATGAAAACTACTCTCTATATTCATAAATACTAGTGCTTCCGCAAAATACAAGAAAATCTTGATCTTGTCTTGTCTTGTCTTGAAAATCAAGACAATATCAAGATTTGATCCATGATAAAACAATCAAGATCAATATCAAGAGTGACAAGTCAAGAAATCAGTCTGAATAAGATCTTTTGCTAAAGATTTCGAGCATTCTTGATCTTGACT
>VBVR01001321.1:0-31755 GCA_011638315.1 Tetramorium parvispinum | reverse complement strand
TATGAGCGTCCGTTGCGGCGATCCGTTTGTACCGTCGAGTGTAATTCGTAGGATTGAGTGCTCCACATTGTCCTTAACAGCGAAATATTATGGGATAATTAGCAATTTTTATAAAATATCAATAAGCGACCTCAAAAGTGCCACTTACGTAGGCGCTATAAGAGCCAAATGCTTTGCCGCTATGCTGCTAATTACGCATAAAATTTTTTTTATTACGATTTAATTTTATTTTAATATTGCGTTTATTGCAGAATGTATGAAGCATATACTCGCGTACGGTATATCATGCTTAATTGAGCTTAAAGTTAACACAAAATAAAGGTAGAGGGCGAATTTTACGCCATCGTAAATTAATTATAATTAAAAGTTATGGCGCTTCTTAATATTGTGCGCAGCTGCGCACAATATTAAGGCGCAAGAACACCTTGGCGATCTCGCGGCCGAATCTCAAGAGAAAGGTAACGTGCGAGGGAGGGCCTTAAGAGGATTCGGTTCGCTCCGAGTTTTTAACGGCTCGGCTTTCTTTTAATTGTTTTTACACGATTGCCGACGATGGTGGATGACGAGGCGACGGGTACGACCGCAGAGATCGGTAACACGAGAGTTTCTCGCGAAGGCGCTAATATCCGCTCCGCTCGTAAACAGAATAAACACGAAATCGGACACTGAGAACGTCCAGTTCCATGTTCCGGCACGCCCCGCGAGAACTCCAGGAAGCTGGACGACAGATCGAACGATTGTTCAGAACGTTCAGAACATCACGAAGATTTCAAGATCGACCGCGACGCCGTAATTGGATAGTACGCATTATTTTTTACCGCTACTTTTTCGCATCGCGCTCGGCAGTCGTGAATAAATTAACTTTACCGTAACGCGCAACACGATTCGGAATGCATGTCACTGCCGTCGCGCAACGTATTGTATATGGACATCTGAAAAACTACTATTGCCATAACTTGTAGTCGTTATTTATTAATCCGCTAGTCGTTATTTATTAATCCGCTCGCATTTTTCGTACGCTCGTATTTTTTTGACAATGTTCCATAACTTATTATCGCCATAAGGAAGTCAAGAGATAGCCATAAGACGATCTGGAACGATGATCACGGACGGGGAACGCTGCGGGGCTGTTCATTTCAATCAGGCAACCACAAATCTGCAGGGAGCCGACTACCGTCACGGTCCTTCGCTGGCAACGTTCGGAGGGGAGGCTCTTGATGACGGGCTGTGCAGCCACCCGACTTGGTCCTTTTCTGCCAGTTACACACAGTGTCCTCGTGAATTCAAAAATATATTACATTGTAAAATCAGCGGATGTGCGGACTCGCTGTCCGGCTTAGGATTACGACCCATTGCGAGAAAACAGAAACAATAACAAGAGCTTCGAAATAAAATTCGACAGAAATTTATAAACGCTTTCGGTCATGCGTAATCATTTATATCATGCCATCAGCATACATAACAAACAATTTATGACCTTATAAAAACAAGATCCATTAAAATAAAATAATTTTAATTTTATATATTTCTGCCTTTTTTCAATATATAATTTTTTTAATGAATAGTTCTAACAAAAATCAAATTCTTGGTGTAAAATTATTCTTGAGAAGAATAAAAGGCGTATTGAAATTAACTTGGAAAAAATGTTGGTGTGAATCTTATAAATTGAATCTCTTAATTGAATCGAATCCCAATTTTTTCTTACAACATAGAGATTTTTTTATTAAATCCATAAATTATCCGATCTTCAATAATGTCGTTGACCGTTAACGTCGTGTCGGGATGTCGCGAAGCGAACTGAGAGAGAAGCTACGGGGAACGAAGAAGAGATACGCTCAGCCGATCCAGGTCGCCCGGTCCACCGTTAATTATTCCACGGCATCGCGTTGGCGAAGGCGGCGATGGGTCGATCTCGGTGGCGATTTTTCTTCCCTATCAACCGAGAGTCTCCACGGCCGGACGATTGAGAGGTTATCGGAATCACTTAACAACTAGCTCACGACTTGGCGCCTTAGCATCGTCTCGCCTCGCCTCGCCTCGCCCTCGCGTCGCTCTTTCTTTATCCAGCGATAATTGCCCTTTTCTGAATCGCGCCAGTTATCAGCCCGTACGATCGCCGGGTCGTTAACGTTAGCCGTCACGAGGTGTATGGTATTCGTTCACCACAGCGTACTGTCAATGTCGTTAAGATACGCTTACTGATAGATAACTTAATCGCGGATGCTCGGATGCTCATGTCCTTTTTCTGTCGAAAAGACTGGCCGCGGTTGTTTCACATTTTGAACAAGAAGAGAGGCTTACATAATATTTGCGCAACAAACGAAAAGATCAGAGTGAAAATAGAGTACTCGTTTTCATGTTATTATATACAGAGATATGAGTAAGTACACCTTGCGTTGCATACATCTTCCTCTCAGCCCGTGTTGTAACGGAGTGCTTGGTAACACATCACGATATATCACAATTATCGTACTATTATTATTTATACAGTGATCTATGAGCGGCGATCCTCCCAGTACAAAGCGAGCGATCCGAGCTTTGCCTAGCTGGGAAGGGCGGGAGACCGAGAAGCCGCCGATACACACACGTGCTGGTACTTTCTGATACGAGCGATACCGCGAGCCGGGTCGCTTCTAATGGACTCGGAGATGAATGATCGAAGGAGAAAGAGCGGGCGAGAAGGGGACGGGAAGACGGTAATGTGCCGCAGAAAAATACAGGTAGCTGCAGCTGCGAAGACGGCAATCGCCACCCACTTCGTACACGCAGGCGTTCAACATGGGATTTATTGTTATTATCTAATTGCTGTGCGCGCACGTTAATGAATGAACGTATCAATGAACGCTTTCTTCTGCACAAAGTGCGTTTTGTAGTACTTGAGACATTAAAGCTACTTGCTACAGAATATATATTTTAATAAAATAACACGCTAACAGAATTATTTATTATTTGCTCGTATTTTTGTAAAATATCTATCTGAGTTTTTATTTTCGTATAATATAACTCCATTCTTTTTCGACGTAAATTTCCGCAGTCGCTCTTGTCTCGTGTTAACTCTCGGTGATAAATCTGCTGGACGCGCATTTTTCAACATTTTATCGTCCCTCGTCTTTTTGGGAAGAAGGAATTTAGAGATGCATGTGCATACGTAGTGTTACTCTTTAAGATTCGGCGTATCAGCTCGCACGGGCTCCGTAAATTTTGCGAAACGTGCACGTGTCGCAATTCCAGATTAGCCAGGATGCGGAACAACACGCAGGTACTTGATAATGTCTTTGATAGCTGCGTGGAAAAAGATTTGTTGATGCAGTCATATATATATATATATATAATAGTTTTGAAAATAATTGTATATAAAAACATAATATATCCTAAAATATATACGATAAAAGACAGCCAAATTTAAAAGTATGCATGATGTAATAACACCAATCGGCGTTATCAGATTTAATATTTCATCCACATTAACAACTGCTTAGGAGTTTGATGTTCGATAAGGGATATCAATTTCCCGGAAGATGAGCTCATTTATGATGATTCAGAGTTCTCGTCGAAAGCCTTGGCTTATGTTTCGAAGAATCGCTGCCTACAACATGGGGATTCAAGTAGCTACGAAGACACATTAGCGGGTCGTAGGAGGAAAACGTGAATAATATAATCGCCGTTAGTCCTAAGCCTTTTGGAAAGCAAATGCAGATGTGTAGGGCGATAGCGAACAATGGCGGTCGCCGTGATGTCTAAAACGAGAGAAATCCAACCTGCGCGCATTCGAGTTTTGGAAAGCGGATACGCCGATCTGGTGGACAATAAGAGACAATGCACTCGCGTGCACGCGCGCATGCACGCAAAAACGATTCCACCTACGAGATGATCGCCCACGCGACTCGCGCGCAAGATTTTTGCAGAGAAGAGCGAGACCTGAGTGGGGATTGACATGAATAAGCAGTTTACGTAAAATATTCCTCCCGCGTTTATAATCTGATTGACAGAGCAATTATATGTGTGTATGTGTATGTGTGCATGATATTAATATTAGTTAGGAAAGCAAAATAAAGGTTAATGCCAATAATAGACTAATAACAAGTTTCATCGTGATTCAAGCCAGGTAAAGTTAAATAATATATAATTATATTTGATATAAAATATTACGTTAATTAATTACGTTGATCATTTATTTATTCTTCCTCAAAATTACGGGAATTACGGGATTCCATTTTGCGATAATAAATTGTTTTAGCAGCGCCGTTCATCAAGGAGTAAGTTACATCTTCGGGTATATCAATTTCTCAGTTTGGAATTTCGCGGCGCGATCAAGCAACAGGTTCCAGCAGGGAAGTTCGGCTGTCAGCGCCTGCAGTTTCGAGAAAAAAAGGGGAAAAAATGAAGAAGTCGCCAAAAGGAGAGATAAAAGGCGTTTACGCGCGGATTCTCCACGCCATAAAGAATCACCCGCGGCTCATAAAGTAACGCTAGATTTTATCTCGCAGATGCCGAACGACGTGCATCCTTCGAGCATATTTTTTAGAAGCGTGAACGAACTCGCTTGGTATTTCATTTTATCCTCTCCATAAACATAAAAAAAATCTCATCTGTTTGTTTCATTTTTAATAAGCCAAAATAAGTTGAGCTTTTTAATATAAATAACAACATAACGGACAAAGAAAAAAAAATGAAGGATAAGAGATATAAAACATTGCCGGCGCTATTAAGTAACTGAAGAGATAAATTTGATAATGAAACATTATGTTATATCATATTTTTCTTCCTTTCAACTTGTATTGCTACAGGCGAGAAGAAGGTGATAATCTCAATAAAATCCCAAAAATTTGCATATCCTCTACAAGTCCGTTTCTTCGCTTAAAATACTCTCTCACATGTGCACAGGTGCGACATCGCGGGCCTCAAACCAATAAATAGCGACGGGTACACGCGTCCGTGTGTGCGCTGGGCGTCGTAATAAAGCGCGCAAACTCGGCGCTAAAAAAGTCAACAAGGTGCGAGCGCCGGGAAGCGATGTTCACCCGCGGGACCCGCAGCATGACCGCGTAATGAATTTCGGAACGAAATTTCCGCGGTGCTCTCGGTCGGGGACCCGAGTTTTAATGCGGGAATAAAGTAGCGTCCGGGTCGATAGGGTCGCGCTGCATCGCGCAGCGAGTACGCTCATCGAAGACAATGGGTCCGCGTACGGCCCATATCGGAGGGCTCCCGCAAGCAGAAACGGCATGCGAGAACATTGTCTCGAAAAACCATAAAATAAAACATCTGGTCGATTTCGGCCATTTCAGTCGCGACCCCTGAAGAGAAGAGCCGCGCTCTCAATGTCTCCGAGATACAAGCTTAGTCTTGTGAGCGAGTTTGTGAACAGTTCGGTATTCGGATTGCCTCTTTTTGCCATGAATTAGATTATTACGATACGGTGACTGACCCTATAACAACGGACATCGTAATTGTAAATGTAATCATAAATTTTTAAATAGACCAGCGAGATGAAATACTTTTTCTAAATAGATAATTTTGTCCTGGGAAAAATCGTGTTGGGTTTAAATCTCAGAATTCTTAAACGTTTTATATAGTAAAGTGGAAAAGGATGAGTAGCAGGTGAAATAGGAGACTCCGGAATGGATCCTTTGATAGGTAGCTTCACTTGTTCCGGTGGGAAAAAATCGTCGGTCAATGGAACTTTTGCATATATTAATCTATTTCTGAGTCCCATCCGTTCCTTTCCATGAAAGAGACGACCTTTCACAAGTCTTTCAAGATATTGACGGTCGAAGGCGAAAAATTCTACCTGTCTCTCAAAGGTAACAGGACACCTACCTGTTACCTTTTGTGGGAAGATTTTCTCGGCTGTTGCTCTCCCAAACTCGTGAGAGACTGTGTAGAAGGATTCACTCACGAAGTTCCGGCGTAAGATCCGTGGATGTCTGTTCGGGTGTTTGGATCAAATTTCATAAAAAAATCGATCTATTATAGATAACCGCTTGTGGCTTAATGATGCTCCAAACTTTTTCCCGAATTTTCCGACTAAAAATTAACATGTCAATTTACAATATTTCTAATATTATCGAATATATTTCATAGTTATTATTTTTTAATAAATAACATCAATATAACGAGTATTTTTCTGAAAAATTCTGATTCCTAGAAGAATAAAAATAATTTATTTAATATAAATTGTTCATACATAATAAAGGAGTTTGGTTTTAAGTAAAGGATTTAAATATGCGCGCGTTTTCGAAAACTCGAAGGTGCTCGCCGAGCATCCGATATCCATCTCGTATTCGCTCGCGCGAACTTGATTTATTGGGCTCTCGCGATAATCCAATGGCTGGTGCGCGAAAGAAATGGGGGTGGTAAGAACGGCGAGAAGGTGAAAGAAGAACATCGTGGTGTCTCGCCCTTTCTTTCTGGGCCCGATTCCAAGAATCGACATAAATCCCAGCAGTTTATAATCTGCGTTGGAAGGCACACTAAAGATACGATCGGGTGGAGAATTCGCGGGTGAAGAGATTGTGAGAAGAAGAAGAGGAAGAGAAGAAGGAAAAGAAGTAGATGAACGTGCGGCAGGTGTTAGCGGATTTACGCGGCGATAGAGAGCGCAGCCGAATGATTAGGGGTTCACCAGTTTTTTATTCGTGCTTTATCGGGCGAGATCTAATCAGCTGCGTGAAATAAGAATTTGCGAATGAATATAAATCATTTATTCTTCTTCAGTCGCTATATGGTAAACATATGAAAATAAATGCGAATTTTCTTACATGAATTAGACTTGAAATATACGTTTCCATGTTTTGATCAGCGATAGAATCTCTATTGTGTTCTTATGTACACTGCCATTATTTTACATTATTACATGCCTACTTATTTGGTATACTAACTTTGACTGTTTACGTTATCATAACTGTTCATGCGGAGTCAAGCCACGTATCCTAGGGCGTGCGACTTGAATGTGCAGTAATATCTATAGTCGTTGCATTGAATGGATGAGGAGCGATGCTGAATTGTGGAAGGAGCACGGGGAAAGATGGATCGGGTGAAAGAAGAAAAGGAAACAGGGAGAAAGAGAAAGAGAGAGGGAATCGCTTTCTCGTAACCTCGTGAGAACTAGAGACAGCCGCGGCGCAGCCTCTCGTTGCCATTGCCGCCGGTATTCTATCGAATTATCAATGGCAGATGCTTCAGGTTTGCACATCACGATCTCATGATGACATCAAGAATAATTGATTTCACATTCCTAAATGTGATTCGTTTGAAAAGAAATTTATTGCATATATTTCTAGAAAAATATATTATTGTATTTTTTAGAAATTACAATTACATTATAATTAATATAATTAAAGAATAAAAATAATCATTTTTTTTATCGAAATACAATGATGTCAATCTTTTATACATAAATGAGACGAGACGTAGTATTAGAGTTAGTATCAAGATTTCAAGCAAATTAGTTATACGATTGACCGCGTGCAGAAGAATTTAAAGGTTGCGAGGGAAATCTCGGCAGAATTCGACATGGCACTTTAGCGAAGATGCATACATGTCAATGATTGTCGACGTAGGTGGGCCCGAAAGTAGGGCGTGTATCGCTATCACCGCGTGTGTCTTCGGTCGGTCGACTGGCACACGCAGATCGTGATCCACGTGGAATATATGGCCGGGTGCTCGGCGGCGGCGGATGCGGCGCGAATGCAAGAAGCGATGCACCCACGGCGGTAATCGCAGAGTTTCACATGAGATGAGCGCGAGTGCGGCGCACGAGGAATGAAATTTACTGCGTCGGTGACACGTGAGAAAGGATCGGGCACGGCGCGGCGCACTATGCCGCTCGCGAGGCCGTAGATGGGACATTCAACGGCGGCGGCGATGTTCGGGATACGTTGAGAGTGCCATCGGAGCGCGCAACACGTGATGGTGGCACGATGCATTACGTGGGAAAGTGGAAAAGGATCCGATCGACGGATAGGTACTCCAATTATCGTGCTAGGAACACGGATTAATTAGTGGCCGTTATCGATCTCCCGGTCTCGCGGGTCAAACCACCTCGCTTTTTCTCTCTACCGTGATTTCTTTCGTTCGGCGGATTCAGATTAACTGCAGGCAAGAATTGCCTCGCCGATGCCGGAGAGAGCGAGCGAAAGGGAGAGAAAGAGAGAGAGAAAGATAGAGAAAGTTTCCAGCGGGGCGGTGATCGTGCGGGCAGGTGTACGGGCCCATGGGACTCCATGGGAGCCTGGTGCCGACGGAGATCCCGGCGCAGGGAGCTGAGAAACCCGATGGACCACCTTGCGGTCACTCCATGGGAAATGCATCCCCGTGGATCCATTATGCTACTTCGAATTTCTCGGATACATTTCCTGTGACTTCCTACGTGACCTCTTTATATCCTGCCGTGTTAAGATTTTACAAAAAAGAAAAGAGTAAGAGCTTGTACCAAGCTCACTTCGCAATCATTTCTATATAATTTATTTCTATTTTTTTCCAAATTATACCGTTTACAATTGTAAAAATCCCATTAAGGTGTGAGAAAAGAAATAATGTAAGACAATTAAATTAGATAATATTCGATTATAAAAATTATACAATTTTGAATTATTTATAAATCATATGAGATTTGGTATTGTTATTATGTCGTGTGAAAGCAACCCACTGATTTCCACGCCAATGTTGGTCGTCATATTACCTTGTTACGTTTTTGCGCGGCATATAATCACGTCCTGCCATAATATGCAGCGTGTATATTGTTATATTAAGACTTCGTAGGGCTTCTAAGAGGAGAGACTGTACCGTATTCAGCTCTGGATAGGTAATGCCTTCTTTAGCTGACTGATTACGAGTGTTATTAACCCTTTACGTAATGTTGCCTACCCTCATTTCCTCAAGGCTGTTCAATCCGTTTGAAAAATAGACTGCGAAATAATCTCATTATCGCGTACATGATTTCCTCTGATAGTTTATCTACTACGTAATACACTTGTAATATGGACTCATTGCTATAATTAAATAAATATATAATATTAAGGAATTTTAAGATTTTAGGACTACATAAATATAAAAGTTGATGGAAAGTCAAGATGTCCAAAGATATAAATAGAATATTGAAATGAATTTTAAACTTCTGTGATTTTTATTATAATATACAGTTATTTCGATTGAATATAAATTACCTTATATAAAAAGCTAATAATTTGCTTACGTATTCGCGGAAGATATTAAGTAATTTCATCTATCCAAAAGTCAAATTCCAATACCGAGCCTCAGACATGAACGTTATTTATGTTACATCGAAATTCTTCAAAACAAACTTCCGTGTATGGGAGGTCAAGCATACTTTACGTCTCCGCTGTCGACAGCGAAATTCATTGTATCGCGAACATTTTTTTCGAGACGGCGGGCGTAACTTTGCGGAACATGTGGCGCAACTCATCGATTTATCCCGAGCGTTACGTTACAATAATGGTAACGAATAAGAAGCAGCTTATGACTGTCGAGTACCGTAATTAGAAATTTCACGGCGCATAACGATCTATTCTGCTCGGGAAGAAACCGCGCGCTGCCTGTACGATGTTACGACAACAACGAAATCGCTTTCGCACGACCCAGAGGAATAATCGGCGCTCACCTGTACGCGGGAAAGACCGCGGTACCCGGAATATATACGTAGGTACACGAAAGGTGAAATCCCGCGCGGGGAGGCTTGGCCCAGGTCGTGCGAGACCTGTTACCGGGCCCAAGCTGCATCCGTCGGACCCCACAAGCCCTTTCATCCCTCTCCGAAGGTTGCAACCTGCACTTCCCACGGACGTCCGGTCCAAACTCGAAGGATAAAGACGAGCTGAATGCGGCATATGCGACGTTCGCAATCGAGCGTGCAACGTCGTACGTCACATTTCGAGAATCTCTTATATTCTCCTTGTGTCCCCGCTGCGCAGGATCGATCCTTACCTGAAAGCACGTTCGCTCGCTCGCGCGCGCGCGCGCGCAGATGTTCCCGGGATATCCTACGGAATTTTCTTCGCGAGTTGCCTTAGAATCGCTGAGTTAATATTGAATTATCTCCTTGTTGATAGATTGTTTCACTTCACTATCCGCTTAATTTATTTTCCTTCGTAAAAGATTGGGAACGTGACTTGAAAGTGTGCTAATAAGAAATTATATCGTGTTCAAGGATAGCGATCCGAGATAGTTCGTATATACCAGGGCTTTCCATCCCCGTTACTATTTCTTAAGTTATTTGTAAGTAAATAGCATTTAATCCTTCGACTCGGGATTATTTCATAAATTACATTACTAATCTCATCAATCGTGAATTCACGTGCTCATATATGCACGATCGAGAAATTCGATTCGGGTCGTCGGCTGACCGATTTCCCGCTGTTTACCCCGCCATCGCGCCGCTTACTTTCTTCGAGGATGATCGAGGCGAGTTCATGACACGATAATGCTATCATTGTATGGAGGCTCGTTGAGGATGACGCGAGGAGACGGGAACGCCGCGCCGTTCAGGCCCGGGCTAGTAAAATCTGAATACGCGGAGGCTGCCTCTCTTGATATGGCTTGACATGAAGACAATCGCCGATGATTGCCGTTAAGGAATATAATAGGACTGCCTGTGAACCCCACCGTTCTCGAGATCTCCATCTCCATCGCCGGCTCAGCCTTCCTGGTGTGACCTCCGCCTACCGCGCGATAGGAACGCGCAATTTCATTCTAATCGATCGTACGCCTATCCACCGCTTCTACGCGCTGGTTACCCGATGTTGATTTAACCACGTGCCACGCCGACAAGAGTGAGCGAATCGTAAAAAATCCTTTTCCATCATTCACCTACGGCGAGACTTTTTATGGCTTATGTTTGGACGGTCACGTAATTCATTTTGGTGATTAATCTTAGTATCATTGAAAGCTTAACCGAAGAATTACTGAACTGTACGACATGATAATAATAGTATTATAAAATTTTTTTGATACCTTATTATACATGAATAGCTGGCCTTTTAAGTGCGCTTTAATTATTCCATGTTTATTTAGGAAATGTTACATAATAGTTTGATAATTGAAAGATTTTAAATAACCTACTATGCAGCGTGCAACTATCGCCGACTAAACACTCCTAAGTTACATGTGGAGGTCATCGACCTGTATCCCTCGTGCACACGGGGATAATATCCACCGCATTCTCATTGGGCACTTTTTATCCAGCTTCCGGCTCGAGATCCCCCGTGTACACGGCGTCCGGGCACCGGAAGCGTTTAGGCCTCGTCACGCTTGTTTTAATTACGCGAACAGGCTACGGTCGGTCCTTCTTTCTTGTCTGCGCGTACACGCACACGCACGTAGCTCACGTCGGCCGTGAGCCGACAGTCGGTTCGACACCTGGCACCCTACAGAAGAGAATTAATTTTTCGGATTAGCTTATCGCGCACGACCTGCTAGCGACTTCGCGGAGAACGGGGTTAAGACCGGCTGAGCGGCTTTGGGTTAATGAGGTTCTCCGGAAGGTGACGAAGCTACACGCCGCCGGCCGGTTATTATTCCACGTAACGCGCGTGTGCTAATTGAAGAACCGCGCCCCAGGGAAGCTTTGAGCGCCGATAATATCGCGCCGATGCGCGATTGACACGAATCGCGATCGTTGCTGCAGTAGAAAGTAGCGAATATTCAAGTGTGTCGAGAAACACTCTCGATCAGCAGACGTTGACTTGTACAAATATTCTTGAAACGCGAAACCTCGTTGGAAAATGGATATTTTTTTGTGTCGAGAGAAACAGCATGGAATACAATTTTTTGATATTCCATAGAAAGAATTTATTTTATGCGCGCTACTTCTCTATCCGCTTCATCGGCACGCGAAATTCCATCGCGATTTTTAACAAGCTATCTAGACTTTAATGACGGCAGTCCTACATGCGGTTTACTCTCTTAGCGATGCGTTTAGGAATCGGTTCGCGTAAACCAATCTCCGCGGGGTGGCTCGCGTGCGGCCTCTTTGTCATCTGGTCACGATCCTCGCGTGCACATTAGCGCGGATATTACAATTAGCATTTTTTTTCGACGCTTGTACGTTACGTGCTTTATCGGCCGAATAAACAGCCGTAGAATATTGGCCACTAAAATTTCGCTTAATTATTCCCGGAACGAACTCCACCAGAAGGCGGAGGGCCGTCATTTGTCAACTGTCGGAGAAGAGAAGAGGAAGAGGAAGGTCGGATAGGACGAGTACCGGCGATGGTAGCGGCGTACCAAGAGTAGGGTGGCAGCGACGGCGAGATCCTCGGGCCAAGACAGTATTTTCGGATTAATCGGTCGTTTATGTGCCGCCGGTACGAAACCGCGACTGCGTATAATCTACCTTACGACGCGCATTACCGGTAAATCTCACGCTATGGCCGTACGGCGATGGCACTTTGATTGCTGGAATCCTGGAGATTAACCTGTTCCGCCAGCGTACGCGCTTCGGCACCAGCCTCCACCTGCGTTCGATCGCCGCGCGCCTGTGTATATGCGTGTGCCTGTGCGAGCGTAAAAGCAGCGTGATCGACGATTGCCGCGGGCGAGGATTCACGATCGACGTGATTCTTGGGAGCTTTCGCGGATCTTCCGAGCACGTAAACATTTAACGCTATCTCCGCGATATTAACCGATACAAGGATTTATTAAACCGTTGCGCAAAATTGCAAAATAAAAATTTGTTAACTCCCGAAATTATGTATGCCAATTTTTGGGGGGGACTAGTGTTTAGCGATTTAAACGGAATCGCTTTCGAGGTATTGATATTTTTTTTAAACGATAATTTACTCGCATGAAATCGTGCATCGAATTTCGCGCTTGAATCTTACACGTCTTTCTTCAGGAAGATACGAAGCGATAGCCTGAGAACAACAGAGAGAATTTTCACGAGATCCACCCGCAAACTGGCTTCGTTGGTTTACCACAAAAGCGAGTGAAAATCGATGAAAGAAACGGCTTAGTCGAGCGAGTGGATTATTGCGGGCGAGTCAATCCAAGTGTGATTAATATGGCCCTAGGAACGCGCATCTTACGTCGCTTTTTTTTCTTGTTCTATCATTTCTAGAACGTCTTGTGCCCTCCCTCGCGGTACTATCCGTTTCAGGTTGCATTGTCTTCGTCGGGCTGCGCTGTCTATTTGCACGCGGGTCCTTTGAGAAAGCCGCCGCCACTTTTTCATGGCTACCGCTGTGTTAAACTAAGCGAGAGAGGCATCCTTACCGCAAGGAGGAAGCTTGGGTTCCCGTGCTCGCGATACACGGCGGTACACCAGATACGCCCGGATCCCTGTTTTCAGGTCGGCGTACGGAGGTCAGCGCGCGCTTTGTACCAAGTGTGGGTTAAGTTACGCGAGCACCAAACTCCGCGAGCAAGGCTTTTGTACCTTTTCAAGTTAAAAGCGCGCCGTGGTAGTCGCCGCGCTCCGAGATCGGGTGAACCTTCGAGACGCGCAATCATGAGTGGTCGATGCGTTGGAAAGTTTACGGCGCGTCAGTAGGAGGAACTTTCACGAGCAGCCCGCCGAATGTTGTCATCTTTTGTACGTCCCATTTGTGGCACTGTGTGAAATCCGATATCATTAAATCCGAATATATATATATAGGTCAAATTATACGCCATTTTTAAGGTACTTTCCGATCTTTGTGTGGCGACACAATGTAAACGGTGTAGAGAAATGTCGCGTAAAAATAACTCTTTCGGATTTTCTTGTCCTCTGCGTCACGCGCGAGGACGGCCAGGGGCTAAACACAAAAATGATCCCACGGTCCTTTGAAACGGCAGCATCCTTTATTACGAGACGTTTGATTCAGTATCACGCCTCACTCGTACGAATCTCCATAGTCCTTTTCACAGGACATAAGACGTTTAACATATGAAAAAGTCTCCCGTAGAATGAATGGCGCTGCGCCGCTTTTGTCGGAATTGCTTCTTTTTCTTTTTCCTCTTCCTCTTCTTCCTTCTCTTCTTCGCCTCGAGCAGACGACAGGTTCGCGCTATCACGTGGGTGAGGTCACGCCCGGCTATACGTCGACATATATGAATGTTTATTACTGTTCTACCTGCGATCTTTCCATGCTGTTTCAACGTTTCTTTTACTTTGTTTTAGCACGAGCGATAATTGTGCCATTATACATTACTTAGCGTAATAATTATCATGTATAATAACAAGAAATAATACTAGTGACTTAAAATTGTATCCGAACGATTTTATACGAAGCCGATTTATTTTTCAATTTAATACCTCGGAAAAAATAAATCTTTATTTTCTCAATATATATATGTGTGTAAAGCGTCAAGAAACAAAGAACTAATTAAAATTCTTATTCGGATAAATGAGAATAACTTGTTGACGCTCATTATGCAGAACTCAAAAACGCTATTCAGGTGTAAAAATAATTCGGTTATACGAGCGTGTCTTTGTCCTGCAAGGAGGAACCCATTATCCCCGAACAAAGTTTTGTTCGTTGCTCGTAAATTTGCTTGACGCTGCTGTACCACCGGCGGCGGCTGTAACATGCGAATAAAGTCGTCATCGCGTCTCAACGTCCACTAATCCTTCCCCACTCGGGGGACATCGAGTGTGCAAGGATCGACTCCGACAGGCCGCCGAGACGTTCGTTGCGAAAAAGCTGGTGCCGGTTCCTTTTTCGAGGCCTCGCCACTTGACTCGTGCACAATGCGCCGACCGTCCCTTCCCCCTCGTTTGTGCCCTTTCAACCGCGTCGATCCACGAGCTCCGCAACCCCTAATGCGGGTTCATTATTTTCGTGTTCGGGACGCGAGCGTGTAGATCGCGATCAGAGCTCGAGGATTTTGGGGTGGTCGCGCGGGATAGTATTTTTCTGCACGGCGGATCAAAGGGAATGAAAAATGGGAACACCGTTGTACAAGTGGCTCGCGAGTCCTTCTATGAAGAAACGGAACGTCAACGGCCATCTAATTGGCACTCTGGGATGCATCTTGATTTTGTTCAGATTCAATCATCCGACATAATCTGAAATTCGAAGCGCGCAATGGTTTCTCATATGCTATAATGACGATATAAAAATTGTATCAAAAATTATTTACATCTGTCAACAAGTGTATGTGTATGTCATAACACTTTCTCGAAATATAATCAAGATTGAAAAAAAGCGAAAAATAGTAAAACGAGTCATTCTTTCTATATAGACGCGAGATTAAAAATATATCGATTCTGATAGTCTTCAAATGTTTTAACGTTAAGCAAACGATAAACAAGATAACTGAACTGGACGGACATCTTGAGTGTATATATTTTAATTTTAATCGGTCATATTTATGCAGAGGAACGACATGAGCGACAAGTCGTGCAACAATACGTAATTCGATAGTCCAGATTAAGCCACAAAGATTTAGAAGCAAAGCGCACAAAGCGACAAATGTGTCACGACAAAAAGTCCGCGCGCCCCTCGGTTGCGAAGCGAGGAAACTACCCCTGGCGTGCATAATGTCGTTCCAGATCGTACGGAGACACGATAACATCTTAACGGTCGCGAGCGTCAATTCTTTCCGTCTCGCTCTTGGTGGCCGGCAGAAAAGAGCGGCGGTAGTAAAAAGCCGCACTAACAATAGTCAAGTGTCGTGATTTGTGCCCGGCTGCGGAGAAGTATATGCCACCATCCAGTCTTAATTAACCCCCGTTCCCACGTGACTTCTTACCAGGGGGGTTCCTTCGCCGTGTAACGTACTTTTCTACGCTCCGTTACACATTGTCAAAGGGCCCCGATTCCTGTCCCCGGATGAACATAACCGAATCACTTGCCACCCCGTCACCTGCGCTTCAACGTCTTCCAAGGAGAATATCGATCGTCATTGAACTGAAAATGGTAATGTCGAAATAAGCCGAGATATCGAACGATTCATTGCTTTTTTTCATTTTTCGAATCGTTTTCTAATTCGCGCCATTTATTTCTTAGACTTCGACAAGTTCACGTGCATGCATTAGCGTTCGATTGATTCAACTTTTTCGTTTTGCGCCAACGGCGGTACCGATTATTAGTAATAATGTCTAGCCTAATGCGATATCCCGAGTGTTGTCCGTTCATTATTCTGACGACCCGTGCTCTCGCGCGTACACTTTAATGGCTCAATATACCACTGTGCGTGGCCTCGGCGGTCGTACATCACGCTCAACGCCGCGCGCGAAATTATGTTCTCCTCACGTAACGCCGATATTGTTTCCGCGAATGGTGAGAAATGCCCCGATGGCGTTGTAACGCCCCATAGCCCGGCGGGGTTAACTGTCCATCGCAACCTAGGAATAATGGTAACTATTAGCTAAGTACCGCCTCGTGCCAAAGAAACGAGCTCACCGATCGTTCGGCTTCTCTTAAGCATTCGCTCGGCCTGCTTTTCCTCACGTTTATAATACCAAATAAAGAGATGGACACGTTTCGCCATTCATCTGGCTGATGGCGTTCATGTTATTGCATACAGAAGCATAAGTATAATAAAATGTTTAAGGCAAAAAGAGAATATTAAGTAAAAAAAATACTAATTTTGATCATTTATTCTATATATGTTACTATGTAGATAAATGAAATAATTTATTTTATATTTCCGTTCTGTATATTGATATTGACTCTTCAAACCACTAATTACCTTATCGCAATTCGTAATTGATTGACTCTTACACTTTACCGGTAACATCCACATCAGCGTTCTCCACCAGCGCCAATTACGGCGAGCCAAATTTTTGCGTAAGCCACCCTTACTCGAGCAATGCGCCGCATTCAGTCACGTATCTTCAGGTAGAACCGACACGCACGTCATGAGGATTAATGACGACGAGGGAACGGAACAATCAGTCGGCGGACGACTTTTAAAAGCCGCAGCGGCGGCGGCAGCGGCGGCGGCGGGAAGTGTTCCTTCGTGATTCTCGTTAAGTCCTCCCCGTCGCTTAATCCGCGTAACGGTGCGCCGCGCTGGCGAACGTCGTTACGTCAGAGATTTCGTAGATGCCTAGCGCCGGAGTAACTAGCTCACAAGCAAATATCTCGCAATGCGGCAGGTAATTCGCGGGCGATATATGTATTCCCCCGGGTACGCGCAAACGCGAGACGGGGGACAGGGGCCCTGGTAGGCGATACGCGGTAGGAAAATGCGTTTCCGGGCAGGTACGGGACTTATGACCCCAGGCAGATGAGGTGCTGTCCCGGCCTGTAATCTCGCCTAACAGGGGCCACCGAGTCACCAGCAATCCTGACTCGGTTTCGAGCCGACTTGGCTGGCAGCAGCCCTCTCACCGTTGTAGCGTGCCCCGGCGTGCTCTCTCGCGGAATCGGATAATGGAAACCCCGTGTTAGCACGTTCGATTCCACGGACTCCCAGCTAGTTTCGACCCCATGGGAAGCCGGCCTGAAATCAGTAGCCGTGCGTGTTTGTCCTTCGCCAAACGCCCGTCGCGCGGAATTTCCAATTGTAATTTCATACGAGAGCGCGCGCGATTTGCGTTTCGCAATTTTAATCTCAAGTTTGCTGGCGAGTTTACATCAGGGATCTCTTCTGATTTATATACTTTGCCCCGCACGAATCACTGAAATTCTACTGTTTATATTGCGATATTGGCAGAATCGGCGATCTGTATTACGTATTTATCTTTTAAACAAGAATCCTTCTGTTTTACACGATCAAATTTAATAATAGAAAACTTTCCATTAATCTTCTTATTATTTTTCGTTGAGAAGGCTGGCGGTGGCAATAGCGTATCCATCGTGATTCGTTCGATCTCGAAGAACAATTACAGGAGGCAGTAGTCGTTAGCCTATGCCCCCGCGTTAGTATGCGCTCCGTCACACCTGACTGGCCGCGTAGCATACGCGGTGCCTTCGCCGCCGACAGCGACTCGAATAACGGCCGGCCACGGCGAAATATCCTCTTACTTACCCCGCCGTGCGGTTTCGCAACGTCTTCGCCGGATTAATAGGAAAGAAAGATGTCGAATTCCGCCGTCTGGGATCGCTCTCCCGTTCGATGACATGCCGATCTAGGCCTTTCCGCCGCGCTCGGCCCCCTCGGCGCCCACGTGAGGATCCTCGATCGGCCGCCGATGTATATTATAGGTCGAGTCACTCTCACTGCCAATCTCTTCAGCGGCGATAAAATTCTGCGACTTTCTAGAGCACGGCGCGCGTAAACCCCGATTACATCATCGACAGTCCGCTCGCCGGCTCTTCGTCGTTACTCGAAATATCATTCGAGGAACGTCAGTAATTTCAAAAGAGATTCTCGATATCTCGAACGGAATAAAAAATAGTACCATCTGGCAGACAATGGAAATCCTAAGTGTAATAATGCGGTTGTTTACAGCTGTATCGCCAGGATGCATAAAATTTTCGTCGTTACGTCTTGCTCATTGCGCGCGGCGAGCATGATAAAAAATCGTACGGTTGTATCGTCGATCGAACGATCTCCACACTCACACCGTAAGATTCTTCACCTTATTATTCTCCGACACCCCCTATCGCTCGTTTGTTTAAGATCGCTCGATCGCCGATAGCGGCGCAGAGGCCGGTTATTGATGACCCGAGCGTCCAGGACAGCTCGCGTGCGAGCCGAGCTGGTTTTGGCTTAGGTTACCGGCGATTTGTATGACATTCGATCTCTCGCCCACGCGCGTGGTGCCTCGTACCCTGCGCTCGATCTGCGCACTTCCCTAGTCCTTCCGCTCACCCCCTCCGATCGCGATTACTCGTCCTGCCTCTGGCACGCTTTCAAGACTCGCTCGACAGCTCTATTTATTTCTATAATCTGCCTTATTTATTCAGAGTTACACGATGAGACATGTTATCGGTGTTCGAACGTTTATATAAAGTAGCCAATTATTATACGCTTGAAACGACAATTTTACATTTCCTACAACTGTCTGCACACCAATTTCGTTTAATTTCTCTTGAAATGCACAAAAGAATCTATGTCTCAAAGAACGATTAATTAATTTGCCACGACGAGGCTGAAATGGAATAACGGGAACTTGAAAAAGGAGTCCGAAGTACGAAACGGTCGCAGAATCCGAACGAAACGGACCGGAGAGAGCGACGGGGCCCAGCGAGAAGGGCCCGAGGCAGCAGGGCTCGAAAGGTCCCGCACGTTCGTGCGCAGGGAGACGAGAAGAATGAACGCTAGCTTGTTCCCGGTTCCCAGGCAATTCTATGAATACGAAATACGAGGTCGGTCGGTCGGTCGAACCGCCGCGGTGCACGCTGCCCGCTTCGCTCAATCATCGCAGACACGCCCGCCATATTGGCTTTGCATAAGGCCGCCCGCGAGCTCCGTATCTCTCTTTTCCTCGCGATGATGCCAGGTCGTGTTAAAGTGGACGTGTACGGTGCATACACGCTCGTATTCGCGCATGCGACACGCAAAGCCCGTTTCTCTTCCGCGAGAAATCACAGACCGCGCCGCGCTACCACCCGCGTAATTATTTTACCTACCGCTAAACGACAGGGTGACAATGCAAGCATCTAAAAAAAAAGTACACCCAAAAAAAATATTTTTGATATACGTGGAAGCCTCTAAATCTTAAATGATTTTATTCTAATAATGACCTCAAAAGGATTCCTCTGAAATCAAGAGACAAATAATATAAACAAAAGTATTTAAGAGAGAAAAAAATATTTTTCACTTTATTGAAAAAGGAATATGTTTGCTGTAAAACAGTAAGCTTAGAATATGAGATTATACTTTGAACGTAAAATATATTTTACGTTTAAAGTGATTTTTCCTATAATCTTATAAATTTGTAAAATTGACACTCGCGCAAATTTCTCCTTTCTTTTTTTTTGGTGGTTCATAAAGGCATTAAAATAGAAAATATTAAGTTAAGAATGTTCTGACGCTAACATTGTTACATTGAAACTTTTATAGATTGTTTCCATTTGTTATTCGAACACGTGGTTAAAACCCAAAGCCAATTCTCTAACTGGTTTATGGTTTATTGTACTTCTAATTTTACATGTGTTCTTATGGACAAACAATATTATTCTCTTTATATAAATAAAATAATGAAGAAGCAACATTGCCAATATTCTGAAACTTTATTTGTAAATAAATCGAATATTGAGCAAGTTTTTAAAAAAAAGTTTAAATCGATTCACTATCTCATTACCGATCAGTTATTGATAAAAATACAATGCAAAGTTTCAGAAAAAGGTTATAGTGTACATGTCAATTGCCGAAACGTGGCAAATATCATATATTTGTGGTGCCAAATATCATATTAAATGACATCGTTTAAGATATTTACATGATATGAGCACATTTAATGTATATTTCAATTCTTAAAAGCATGGAATTTTATCAATTTTATATCGAAGTAACTTTTAGCTAGGATATAGTTAGAACATCCTTAATGAAAGGAGAAGATATAATTTAGTAATGTAATTTAGTACAAATGAGAATCGTGTATATTTCCATGTTTGTTTTGATAGATTTCCCATTAGAACGTGCATTCCTCTTTGCAGAAAATTATGTCTTTATAATGGCATTCCTTTAACACATATTGTGTAATTGGCGCATTTTCATTACTCTAATAAAACAACGCGATATACGCAGCCTTGATTTTCGCCCGCGTGTTAGTCATAACAGGGCGTATACTAATAGCGGCAAATTTTTCGCTTGTCGTTTTACGATTAACAATGATCGCTTTACGATACAACTGGTAGCCCACCCTGTCGTCAACGTCCGCATAGTACCGGCTCTAAATTACGCCTTACGTTCACTTAACGATCGCCGCACCGCCGGTGTCATTCCGCATTGTTCGATGTTGTTGCGCGAACGCGCGATGTGTCGCTCGAAAGCGCAAGGAAATTCGATAGTTCCTGCATGACGAGCGTCCTTTCCGCGTCGTCTATCAAAAATCTCGCCTTCTCCTCTTACCGGTCCCGATGTAGGGCACGATGCTCGGAGAGGGTATAGTGGGGATCCACGGCGGACGGACACGAAGCTAGCTGTAAATAATGCGGACGGACAATGTTGTGAATTACGGTGATATCAAACCTATAAACGGTATGGTTTTATGTTTGCCGCGACAAGACGCGGCCAACCGCACAGCGCGATCGTTCGCGCTCCGTCGTCGGCGACCGCGACGGCGGACCAACCGCGCTGTCACGCCGGATGCTTTTCTTTTCCGTAATTGGTGCTTTCTCCGGCGTAAGACTCCTCCGACCTCGTACTCGTTGGAGACCGCCGCTCTGCCGGAATAAAGTCACTTTATTGCTTGTAACGTTACGAAGTGGGACTTTAACGCGCGCCTTTTTACGGTATCTCCACCGCTGTCGCGACGCCGGTTTATATCGCCAGGGGAATTATCCTTGGATATTAAAGATATTATAGTAATTGATGCGCGTGGCACGCATGGCCAACTAGCAAATTAACTGTGGATTCCTCATTAATTAATTATTTATTTTTACTAATAAGATAACTAAATACTAATTTTGCAAATAATCGTTTTCATATTGAAATAGCATCAATGTGCAATAATAAATAGCAAGAAATATTTATACACTGAGAGAAAAATATAATTATTTTTGAACTCAACCATAATTTTATAATATTTCTAACACGAAATATGATTAATTTAACTACATGTATCATTATGTTAACCATAATGATCATTGGAAATGTTATAAAATTGTGGTTGGGTCCAAGAGTAACTATATTTTTCTCTCAGTATAGAAATAAGATTCGTAATTATTTGATATTAATTGCGATGTGGAATAGCTTCGTCGCGACTTTGAATCTTCGTATATCTTTTGTCACGTATCCCTCAGGAAGAAAGGCTTCTTCATTCTTCGTCCTACGATAGCGCGTACCGTCGCACGGGTACCTTTATTGCCCGACAGGAGTTACGTATCGAGCGTGGTCCGCGTGTCGGGGAGTCGAGTCGGATAAGTCTGCGGAGTGGAGAGAATAATGGAAGGACTTTCTACTATCAAATAGATTTATGGATATCCAGCCAGGTACCTACTACCGAGGTTTATATGGCCGCAAGCACGCCGTCATGCTTTATCCGCCGTTAAGCGTAGACGCCTCGCGGATATCCCGCGCGCAACGAGAGAGGCGAATATGTTTATCGCTCCGCGCGCGATCACGAGGCGGATTGACGCGGGAGGAGCGCGTGAAAGCGGGCCTTCATATTGTTTGGTTACAGCTTTAGGGAAACTCCCTATACTCCGCCGTGTGTTTTACGGCACGCCCGGCGAGCGTACGTACGCGATCCCGGAGCAACGGCGAAGCTTAAATTATGACAGGTGATTATAATGCCATATAACGAGATAATAGCTCGCGGTACGGAGGTTATCCGATTAGAATCGCGTAAGCATAGTGTTTATTACTCGACTGCTCATAGCTCCGGCCGCTATTTATGATTCGTCTTTTATGAAGCACATTGTAAATTGTATTTCAAAAATCTATTTATTCGCTTTAACGTAACTGTTCGAAAGGATTGCCGTGTAATAAAACCGAAAACGAATTATTCGAGTGGAACAATAGAGCCGCGAATATTGACTCTGGAGAGGTCATCGAGATCGTCCATCTCGATCCGTCTAGCGGGATTAATTCGACAATGATCAATATGTTTCGTGTACTGTCGCATCCTCGAACTCGTTTGGAGACCACAATCAGTGGTCAATTATTCACGTGGATGACTCGGCAGAAGGGCACTCAATCGTTTGAACGAGATCGAAGAACAACGATACCTATCATCTAATTCTAACTCACGATTCATGGTAGAACAACGTTACGGTAACCGTTATAGGACGATTCATTCTCCATGAAAGCACTGCCGGTACTTGCCAACGAACTCTTTGACCCTTTGGTCAATAAGCCGGTCGTTGATCATCGATTTGATTGAACTTTTAGAATACATTGTATATTTCGATATGTAATTCATTAAATAAAATGTCTTTATGAATTTTTCATGTGATATAGTATACTCAATATAGCATGTCTCATAATTACAAATTATCTCATGATATGAAAAGAAACGTCTTCGGCTATAATTTTGGTCTAGCTCACGTACATGGTAACCATATGAGATGCTAAGCAATCTAAGTCGCGTTCTAGCAATTATCCGTTAGCCAGCTAAACCGGCTAACGTTCTCAGCATCACGGAGGACCGATGTGGAGCCTCGCGTTATCGCGCCACATCTCGATACTTCCGTTCGCCGGAGGGCATAATCCTGCCCTCGATCACTGCACACGATTCGCTCGTCTACGATTACACGATAAAAGTATGTAAACCTGTTCGTGAATTACTTTAAGTATATCGCCTCTAAGAACTTCTTTGGGAAGATCTTTAGCAGGATCGAGTCTCGCAGTCGCTACGAGTAAATTTCAATTCCGTTTATGAAGAGATAGAAATATATAGTTGAGAAAAAAAATGAAATTTATCTCTTTTCTTTATTAAGAAATATAAACTCTATCAATAATTTAATGTATACATCAATAATGTAAAGTGAACTACAACAGATAGAAAAAAAATCTGGAGGTAAAAAAATATAAAATTATTTGATATTTTAATGCTTCGTAAATTTGTTTAATTAGTATTAAATTGTATTTTTTAGTTCTGAGTTTTAAAACCTTTTTAAAAAGTTGCACAGCATAATTTGATTTTATAATCATCTCTGTTGAGAATGGCAAAAACTTTTTTTATTCACGAATCACTATATCATATAAATATATTTAATTTGATAAGCATTGAAATACATTATCTACAGATGACCAAAACGTTTCTATATGTTTCAATATTGCATTTATTTAACGTACTATTATTTAGGTTGCAAGATTAAACACATGATATAATAAAGTAATAGATGGGATATGTTTTGATCAGCGGTTGGGCGTTACATCGATACATCACGCGAGAATAAAGAATATAAAAGAAAGTAACGTCAATGCGTAAGTGCCCTGCCAATGTTTGCCCATTTTCCAACTGTTTATTCTCAAATTAACCTTCCGTGCATGTACAAACGCCCGCACGGCGTAACGGGCGCGCGTGGCCGGCGCGTGTCACCTGTCTGTCACGGTTCGTGAGTACACGCCATCGCCACTTTCGTGGACACCCTCCAGGGTGGAGACATGGCCGACTGACCCCCAAGACCTGCTGCTGGAGGTATCTTCTCCGTTGATTGTTTCGCATACATACATATGTGAAAATATCAGAATTTTTCAGGTAGACATCTTTACATTGTAAATCTCATATTAATTATAATAGAGAATTATATTAGTCGCAGAAACAAAACAAATAAATCAATCTTAAAACTTAATTAGTACAATTACCGTGAGCAGTTTATGATTTCAAAGTTTTACCTAAATATCAAAATATTTTAGATTAATAAGTAATTAAGTTTATATAAAAAGAAAATTGATAAATATTCTATAATATAATTATATTGTATAAGATAAAATAGCTTTTTGAAAATTATGACAGGTTTTATCACTAAAATAATCGTTTAAAAATTGCAAAGCGCCACTATTTGAAACTGGCGAAAGGATAAGACGAAGGGTTGTTTGGCGTCATATGCCGAGGATTCACGCACGGTTGGCGGAGGTACGCGCCGTCTTGGGGGCTGCAGGTGCAGAAGGTGCTCCTTTAGCGGATTCATGCTTGCGTGATTCTAGGAGCCTGCAGATCCTCCACCAACAGCGAGTCCTCCTGGCACGCGTTTCTGGCCGCTGGTGTTCCGTAAACATATGTGAAGGAATCATGCTCGACTGCGCCGCCTTGCCACCCTGCAGATATCCACCTCTTGGTGGCGACCGCAGGTGGTGGTGCACCTTAAACCGCCACCTCGAAGCAGGTTTTCAGGAAATATCCTGCGATGTGTCCATGCGTACAAACTTCAACTTAATGAACGTTTTAATATGACTTCACTTCATTATGCCGTGCATCCTTTTTTATCAATTTTTCTCATTTTTCTTATGTAATTCTTTATCTTTCTCACTTCTAATTACTTTCGTAATACTATACTTCACTGTTGTAATAAGAAATAGTTACAACTGGATTTATTATTAGTAACTTAATATCGTGTTGTATAATATTAAATATCTGTCCTTCTCTATATGAAGAATTAACGCATTGCGTGAACCTTGCAGAAAATATGGATGGTTATAAATAGTCGGTGGACTGTAGGAGGCTGCACAAACGCAAGACGTTTTTCATACGATCAGATCCTGGCGATATCTCGACGGTATTGTCGGCCGGCATTTTTGCCGGAGGGTGAAAATCGCAAATGTAAATCGTCACCGGGTTGCATGTTGATACCCACGCATTCGGATGTTAAATGTAGAAGGATTATGGCGGTCGCGCGCGTCACAGTACCGATATTTCGAATGTATCGACGGCCGACATCAGTCGGGGTGGGGTTTACGGAGGTGTTCTGGAGATGCTGAGCATAACGGAACGGCGCGGATTTGTGCATCAAGTCTCGAATCGATCTCACTTTTTTCTCGTCTTTTTTACTTTTTGTTCTTTTTTTTTTGTTATTTTCTTCGAACGGAAGTGCGGCTGATATCGGCTGTATTCAACGATAAAGGGTAAATGTGTAGGTAATATACACTACCCGTATCGCCATTATAAAAAAGAAAACGTAACGAGACACGTTGAACCGCCGTTGGCAGGTAGCAGAACGATCCTCAAACACAGGAGCCCCCGTGGGATAAGCATACAAAAGTCATCGCTCGGAGTCGAATAATAAAATTAATTCGTGTGCTATGCGCATTATCGCATCCGCCCATTATTATTGTACAGTTGATGCGGTTTATAAATGGATGTCATTTCTTAAATTCCCTCTTTTTGTCGAGTGAGTCAAATTACATTATATTTTCATATTTATGAATTAATATCATTATATACGTATACCTACTAGTACGTATGATATGATTATTGCAATTTTATGTATTGAAGAAATTAATAATTTAATTAATAATACTTAATCGATTTTATGAATTAATGACAATTATTTAAAAAATGGGAAATTTCTGGTTTCGACAAAAAGAGGAAAGAACTAAAAATTTATCTCTTGCATTTTTTGAAAGTGGACGAAAGCAAGGTATTCTCGTCTCGTAAAGATATCGCGTAGCATCAAAAGACTAAAGAATTCAGCACAATTCGTCGTCGTCGGCGAGATTGTGCCGCCGTGACGTCGCTCTCATTTTAAATTCCCATGCGGCGACGCGAAATGGCCGGCTCACGAACGAAGCTCGACAAAGAGTCGTCGTGAAACGCTCTGAAAAGTGGAGCAGCAGCTCCCTTTTCTCGCGAGCGAGGTCAAGAGGTCTCGCGCTCCCTTTGTTCCCTTTTTCGTGGCGGTGCTTGTCGTGGGAGGGGGGGGGGAGGCCCGTTGAAATCAGGTGTCGCGCGCGGGTGTGTTGCCGGTACCTTTCACCATGGTAACTATTGTTTCGCTCGGCAACGTACGTTTCGTGGCTCCGCGTGGAAACCGCGGACGCACGTTTCCGTGTGCGTGCGCGTGTTTGCACGGCTGCGTGCGGTGACTACGAGAGCGAGTGCATCGGCACGCGCGCTACGGCGCAGGTGCGCACAGGTCGCACGTCGTTGCGCTGCAAGGCACCTACCCGCACGATTTCTAAGATAACGGTTGACATTCGTAATTATCGACTCTCCTGAGCAGATATGCATTCTTTATGCAAGCGCGCGCGGGCGCGCACCGCGTAGCAGGTAATGCTCTAACAGGTAACACCCTGGCGGCGTATCCGCATAGATATTTCTGCATCTGTCAGGTTTCGTTAGAATTTATGGTAGACGCTATTAGCGTACGGCGGCAGCAGCATTGTACGCAACATTGCGAGGGAAGCTACCGGCACGATCAACCCATTAGCGCTAACCGTGTAATTCGAAAATAATTTATCCGCTTCCTTATTATCCGCACTCTACGCGGCTGTTATTATTTCACAGTACGTGCAGCCATTCTGCCGGCTACATTATTATTACTGCCCGATTATACTACGCGCTGCTGAGGCTCGCGTGCTTATCAATCTTCGTGATAAAGACGGCATTAAATTAGACTCAATTATTGTTACTATCTTATACGCTGCTCTATTATTACGCACATGTCTTTAGAGTGCATCGTCAGATTTAACAAATCCGATATTAAATCAGACTAATTGACAATATTATTGTTACGCGTGCAAATATTTTTTTCATGCACTCGTCAGTTAATATATTCTCTCTTGCAAATTATATCTTGTAATATTATAAAAAGATTTTTTTCTGCGTTCACGTTTCTGTATGGCCTCATCTTTCCCAAATAATTTTGCTGAATAAGTGAAGCCGAGATAGCTTGATTTTCTACGCCTCCACTCAATTTTATTCAGACACGCTCATGAATTGAGATTGGTAGTGCAATTATCGATTTCAGCACGATCGTCCCGTTAACGCCAATTGTCAAGACTCCCCGGTTCGAGGTAAAGCGAATATAGGCGCGACTGGTCGCGTGGCCGGCACGCGCCTTCATCGATGACAACTTCCGCCCCTCCTACCGGAAGTCATGCCGAGTGTCGACGGTGCAACTGCCACAGCCTGCATTCTAGATGCACCCGCCTCTACGTACGTTGAGCAAGTGGCTGTCAACGTGTGAGCGAAGTGACGTTCAATACTTGTACGCAAATATGCTTTCATGCGTTTGGGCGTGTACGCCTTCATTTACCTTTCTTTGTGATTGCTTCTAAAGTCGTGTATGCATCTGAGTAATAACGGAATAATTTTTATACACTGAAAAAAATTCTGGTTAAAAATGGACGAATCAAAAAATCTTGTAGGCGTGATCAAATATTCTGGTTATTATATAATAATAGGAATTCTGGTTATTATAAGTTATAAAGTATTGAGTTTTATTATAATAACCAGAATTTCTATTATAATAAGCAGAATATTTGATCTTGCTAGCACTTTTTCGGACCAGATTTTTCTGATGCGCCCGTTTTTAACCAGAATTGTTTTCGGTGTAATAATATTGAATTTCAATGGAGTAACAAATTGATCTAATAGAAAAATCTAATAGAAAGAGAAGTAATAGATCGGTATTATTTCTTATGAAAATTCCAAGTAAAAATGTTTAGTGTATAGATTGAAGAAAATTAGAGATTAATTTTTGCGGCTTAGATATTGACTCAGCTACCGGTTAGTTTTTTAATTTCGTACAGTGACTGAAACGTTGCTTTCTGGTGCAGCCAAGATTGTCGCAACCGTGCTATCTGGTTGCAGCAGGATCGCGAGTGCATTAAGATCAAGATAGCGCTTATTTACGCATTCCAAGATGGTGGCAGGTGGGCCGTCATAAAAGTTAACTTGTAAGATGATATAGTGGCCGACCGATGCTCCAGCACGAGCGCAATGCGGGAGCTATGCCGTAATAAACGCCGTTTTATTGTGTGACCCGCGGTGTCGCTGCCCTTTCGTAAATAAAGAGGGGCTGCGAGAATTTCGACGTTTTTACGCCCTTATGTGTAGCTAGATCATAAATCTCGATAAAATGTGGAACTAAGAAATTGAACGTTTTGTCACGACCCTTATATCGAATTGCATGAATCAAACGCTCCATAATGTCTATTGCTTGAGATTCGGTGTTAATTAATTATTAAATTAAAATTATAATTTTATCTTAAAAGCTAATTTTTTATGCAAAAGAAGTCCACGTTCACTGGATACACTTCTGCAGTTTGCTGTACGACATACGAAGAGACTTGTATTTTTAACGGGACTCAACCGTGTACGAGGGACGCAAATTCGACTTACACGAGTTACGACACGGACGACAACTCGTTTTCGAGAGTGCGAGTGCTGTGCGAGTGCAGAGAAAAGGGGGTCATTGACCTGTGACACATCCTTCGACCATTTGGGCATTTCAAGGACAAAAGTCGACCTCCTTCGCGATCTTTTTCCTGGTTTCTTCCTGGTCCGTTTCTGTCTACAATTTAAAAACGCTTGTATGCGCGCGACTCTCTTGTGCCAAAAAGAAAGACAAAGGCTCTCTCATCCCACTTTGCTCACCCCGAAAAAGTGCTGCGCGAGAAGCCGCATATATCGCGACCGGCTAATCTAAAAATACTGAAGTCAACCTTTCCCGCGGCAAGAGTGATGGCCCCGGATGACTGCTAAATCAACGGCGAGATTGAGATGCAAATGCAGGCTCACGCGTTCTGCAGGAGGGGGGGAAAGGGTGCGTTACAGAAAGAGAGAGGAAATGAGATGGCGCGGGAGGAAAGAAGATGCGAAGCGTCGGGGACGACGCTGTAAGAGATGAGAAGAGCTGCAGAGAACGAGAGAAAACGTAGATGAAGGAGAAGGGAAGAGCGAGATAGAGAGAGAGAGAGAGAGAGAGAGAGAGAGGGAGGCAGAGGGAAAGAGAAAAAACGACGTCGCGATAGCTGTGCAATTCGTGCAATTAACATTTATAATGTCTCCATCCGGCGGCGCTGACAGGGCAGGCAAACGGTCGTGCACATAAAACGCAGAATTTAACGCCGATAATTCAATCCAGCCACGATTGTGCACCGCCCTCGCTCTCTTCGCCCCCTTTATTCCTCCCCTCTTTTTTTCACCACGCTGGTAAAATAACTTTATTGAATTTTGCGCGTTCCAGCCGATCTCGCGATAACTCATGCGCGATGTGCACAGGACCTGGCCGCGGAACCAGCCGATATCGCGACGAGCGATCTACCGCGACGAGCGAGTGTGCGTACTTGCGTGCACTTGTGTCCGCGGCCGCTTATACCACACAGAAAATGGAAATAAATCGTGCGGTATCTCGCCGTATTCTCATCGGTGTCATCAGTGTCACGGCCTGTTCTGAACGGATCAGATAGATACTGGAATTGGTTCTGATATTTTAAGATGACGAATGTGTTGTCGCGGATAGAGCACCTTTTTAGGATAGAGTAACATTTTGAAGAGAAAGGAAATTATAGAATATGATAATGTATAAATAAACTGATATAAATATACGAAGAATGGTATACATAATTAATGGGAAAAAATTATGAGAAGAAGTTTGATAAATATATTTTTTAAATTTTCTAAACAAAGAGAAATTATCACGTTTTATTGATTGTATTTTTGAATTCAGTTAATGGAAGACTGTCTGATTCTTTATCTCCTATTGGCAACCATTTGCAACGTATTTTCTTCGTTTCCTGTTAAAATAAAACAAATTTATATTTGCTGGTATTTTTCTTTCAGTAAAATTGATGCAGAAACTCACAGATTTTATTATGGTTCCACGGTGATTGATTTTACAAATTTCGTATTTAAAAAGAATAGTATGTTCCTTATCGCGTATGTGCAACATTCTTTCACGTATATGTCTAACAATATGAAACTCGAAGAGTCTTGTAACAACCACATTTGTTATCAATCCAATCCATTTGGTTCTTAATAAATCTGAAAATGACGGATATATAAACAGATAAATTAATAACAATTATAAACCATTAAATACTTGATTAAATATCGATTAAGTAATACAGATGTTTTACCTTCATGAGCTGCGCGATCTATCATTACATTTCCTTCGGTCAACATATCGTGTGTTTTACTGAGAAAATAATAATCACGACCTGTAAAACTTATTTGATTCTTTCCATACCCGACAATTATCTGCAAGCGTTTAGAAATTTAACCCATTATTTTTAGTCAAGTTATAACTTTAATAATATTCACCCGAAAATCCATTTGATCTCCGGATGTTCGTACGCTATGAAATTCCTTATCGAGCCATTTGGAGTTTGTCTCACTTTTTACCGCAAAATTGTGGATCGGTCCGAGTATTTTCAGAACCGGGACGGAACGGAAACATGTTATCTGTTTCATGAATAACAATGTAGAATGGGAGAACTTAAAGTAGATGTTAAAAATTATTATATTGTAATCTATTACCTGTGTACTGACTGGCACAAAAATATGTCCAATTTTATAAGCGTTTGTGTCAAAGCAATATGGAATCTGAGTGTAATCGGATGCTCCGATTTCTTGAGCGACTATCGGTCCAACAGTATTCCAAGAGTGAATAATATTTAAATTTTTTGGAATAGAAATTCTTCGTTTCTTCTCGACGACTAACATACGCATTTCACCATTACGCATTTTGACATTAATTAAGTATTTTGGTTATATTATTTCTTGTTCGATAAATTAACGTCATGTGTATGTTGAATCGTGACAAATATCATGCGTATTTGACAAAAAGATCGATAATTATATTTTCTCTCCCATGAAATACCTAACTTCTCGTTTTATTAATATTTATAAATTTAATTATTTTCGAGCGAGTTTTGATTTTTATTTATAAAAATTTCTTTGTTAAATTGTCGTTGGAATTTCCTATGTCATACGAGAGGAAAGTCAGTCGAGAAATATTCATGGGGATGAGTTCCAAATCGAATCGAGTGATATTGCTGTGGCCGATCGATCACGAAATTCGTTCTTTTGGTCGGCGCAAGTATATCGGTCCAGTCATTTGTAATCATTAGCGGCATGGTACCGACGTCTTATTATGTCATTTCGTTTCGTTTTTCTTCTCTGCAGTGCATCACCGATGTAGATTGTTGTTGTAAACAGTATTCGAGACCATTATTTATTAACGAAGATAAAACACTGAATTATCTTTTATTCAGCCTTGATGAATGAAGTAAAACGTGTGAATAATCGTTTTAACTTATAACAGGATCATGTAGCTACAAGAATGCCACGTATATATCTTCTTTTAT